>VZTT01020923.1:1948-24710 GCA_013400855.1 Buphagus erythrorhynchus
TATATGTCCTTAATATAAAATTTATTTCAGCCTTCCAGTTCATGACTCCTTGAGCATTGTACTTAGAGTAAAACATTTCTGAAGCTATCCTAATAAAACTACATTCCACTTGTGTCACATGAGCTGGCACAGGGATATGCAATATAGCACTTTGAAGACAGTATAATTCTCCTTTCTGATTTCCAGTTTGGAACAATTTTTAGCTGAATTCCCCACACTCTGTACATTGAATGGTTGAATAATTTGACCTCCTGGAAGACAAAGCCAGTGATCTGTGTTCCTCCTAAAAAGGGTTACAATAATTCTTTGTTTCACATACATAAAAACTCACCTCAGTTATTCAAGGAAGTCTGAGATCTTTTCTAAGCAGTCAATTTAACTTCCAAATACTGCTGACATACTTGCCCTTTAGGTAGAGCTATTTCTGATGTCTGTGCTTTCTCTTTGGGCCAATCTTTAGTTTCCCTGTTTATTTCCATGAAAAGTAGCAATAAAAGTGATGGAGGTAAGTCTCCAATCCCATCCACACATGCAATCTCCATCTAGTTTCATGGAAATGATCACTGCAATGATTGTAAAGAAGTAGATCTGTGACCTATGTGAATTACTGGATGTCTGGAAAAATGCTTTTGCTACACTCTTCCTTCCTCTCAATGTACCAGTTCTGACACATTTTTGCCCCTTGTTGGCAGTGGGACAGGGACACCGTGTGCCTCCTGCTCCTCTGCCCAGGTCCAGTCAAGGACAGCCTCTACATGGAAATCCTTTCAAGAGTCTCACTTGCAATTATAAAGGCAAATGAGAAAAAAACTACCCTGCCAAGTGCAGTGGTAAGAGAAACTAGAAGGGAAAGTGTCACATAAGACACAGGATATTTGACAGCCTTAGTATTTAATTAAAAATCAAGTTTATTTCTAAGTAGCTCCAGACCAACAGCTGAAATTAAGGTTTGCAGAGGAAATGTACAGCTTCCTTAGGTGCCAAGAAAAGCTGTAAAACAACAGCAAATTCATTTTCTTAAGGCAACTAAAGTCCTCACAGCTATAATTAGAACAAATAAGAAAGCATTGTCAAGGGAAAGCAGATTTTATGTATGAAGCTTACAAATAAACAATTGTCAGAATTTTATGTATTTTACCATTNATGGAGGTAAGCAAACAGCAGATTGCTTTAATTCATTCAAAAATAAGTAATAAACCCACAGATATGCCACACTAGTTATTTCTTTTTAAATTAACATTATTAATTATTAAATTAAGTAACTAAATTGTTAAGAAAAATCAAGCAAGAATACCTGTTGTGAATCTTCTCCAAGGAACAACACAATGCGTATGGAGACAGTATGCATGGGCAAGATTTACAAGATCAGATGCAACAAAACCCATTCCTAAATGGTATTCTTATAGGAGCTTCAGATTATTCAAAAGAAAATGTATTCTAAAAATGTGCTTTATAACAGTAAATTCCTCTGCCATCAGACATTATCAGAACCAGCCAGAGTGACACCACCTTCCACTAGAATTTTTAGCAAACAAAAGTGGAACAGTAAAATTTCCCATCTGAATTCCAGGACAAAGATAGTTAAAATATATGGGCTTCTGCACTTTTCTTTATACTTAGTACAAGGGTTGTGAAAATGCCTCACCTACATGTTTCCTGGTATTTAAATTGTTCAAGTAAACTATGGGTTAAAAAAAAAGATAATTAACTATTGCACTCTGCAGTCTACTGATACACAGCTGAGCAGCAGACCTCTATTCCTACTTTTACTACAAAAATGTAGTTTTGATGTCAAGAAAACACCTCCCCCCACTGTTAACCCTTATCATCACATTTAAATCTGTAAAAAGTTCACTGCCAAGTAGCAACTACTCACTATCCTAATGGTCAGTGCCTACAAGATCTCAAAAGGATTTCAATTCCTAAGTGGATACAGAGCTAGTGAAGCTATGATTCTAGCAGACAGAAGGTGGGGCAACCTTCCTGTGTTATATGATGATACTGCACAATTAACTGCTTGTAAAATGCTGGTCTTGCAGGCCGCCAAGTCAGTGTCCAAAGAATGTCCAAATGTTGTTACATGAACTGTTCCATCCACAATAATCTCAAGCTTCTTACATATTTGTACTGGAGAATCACCAAAATATATACCATAAACTCATCTCTATTTACCTTTACATACCTAATTATTTATACTTACTTCATACTGAACTACAATTTCTTAAAGAACTGTGACTCCAACACCTTTTTGGGGTTGTTTTTGCTACACAAAGACTACTTTCAATAAAGTCTCCTGGTATATATCTGTAGCTATGCTACCACACATACTTGAGGTCAGGCTGCAACCTTATCAGAAGCAAATAACCCAAGATAAAATTGAGAGAGAAAAGCTACCACATGGGTGCTACTGAACACTGTACTACTAAAGCAATTGCTGCTACCTGTTAGTTTTCCACATCTATAAGGAGAAACCTAAATCCTCAGTAAAACTGGCAGGTGTCATGTTTTGACAATTTTTCAAATTAAGATCTCGCTCATGTAGGCTAGTCCTGAACTTACTGCCCCTAAGGCCAGACTATATTAGTCTACAGAACTAACCACAGAAGTAAACAGGTATAGTACAAGTGCCAAGCTCTCCCTGCATTACAGGTAAATTTATCAACAGCCTGGAAGGCCTGGAATAAGTTAAAATAACAATACTAATAGCCAAATTTCCTATTATGAGTAACTATAACACTCCCTGCAGTGTAACATGCAAATTCTCTCTCTTACATGCAATTGGTTTTGAGCGCTATTTGAAGACTCAAAATGTATACCCCAGCACCTCTATACTTCATCTTGAAGAAATCTTGAACTTTTAGCTCAAAAATAACTTGGCTGTTCAGAATAATGGACTAATTATGTAACATTAGAAGTTACCTAGCATCTTCCTTCATCTCCATACTTTTTGTTGCACATCAGCACCAAATCTGATGTTGTGCAAATTCAGCTTGGTGAACACACAGACACTTTGATAGAAGGAAGGACCCTAATTTCAGATGGCTATAAGGTTAATGAAACATTTATTTGGAGCTATTTGAAACACTTTCAACATACTTCTAACTCCTTAAATATACAATAGTGTTCAAATACAGTTCTGAAACATTCAAGGAATATAATATTTTAAGCTATTACCTCCTCCTATACTGCAAAGCAATAGCATGTGTTGAAGTATTTCAATGGAAAAATCCATATGTTGATTCAGGTAAGAGATCACGAATGGTATTGTACAGTTTTACCTACTAACACATAGGTGTTGCTGATGAAATACCACATTCAATCCTCATGCATAATAGTGAAGATCTGTTAAATTTTCCAAAATTAGCAGGCATCAGGATTATAAATCTGACTTCAGATAAAGTCTACATTGATGAAAGACAAGAATTTTAAACTCATAAAATGGCATAAAGGACATTCAATAGCTTTGAGTGCTCACATCAGGAGTATGTGTACACCTACCTACTCGTGACGCACAAGAAGTTTATGACACCAGTAACCCCAAGATTTTAGAATCCCTTTTGTTTTCACTGCACTTAAGGAATGTGAATTCCATTAAGATCAAACATTACTTTACAATTCTTTTGATGCAGTGAGCTTTTTAATATTTACTTTTACTCTCAAAGAACAGATTTAAAGACTTGCAACTGTACAATCTGAAGTACAATAAATATTTCACAACTCTGTACTTTTACAAACATCAAAAGACTTCAAGAACTTCTACAGTAATCAGTCAAATATTTACAAAAAATAAACTTTATCAGCATTTGCTATTAGCTGTGTTTTAAGTTAGATATACATACAAAACCATTATTTTACAATACAGCTATTTGTCATATATAGTCACATACAGAATAAGATATAACATTTTTAAAAAATTTGTTACAAGATATTGACTGCTTAGTTAGAAGCCAGTTGCCAATTGCTAGTCAAACAAAAAAAATCTAGCAAGTCCATAACATCTGCTATACAAGTAATTAAATCAAACTCTAGAAATCAAAATAGTCAATGTTTAGTATTTAAAACAGTGAAAATGAAGGCTTGTAACTAAACTCTTTGGGAACTGAAGTCAAAGAAACTCCAGTATCTAATCCCCAAACAAGCAGGACACCAGAACTCAAGGACAGACTTTCAGTTTTTGTCACCTTAAACAGTTCAATGAAGACAGGGTGAATTTTAAACCACGATATCATTAATGATTCAGAGGAAACTTCTGATCCAGCCAAGGTGAGGAACACTTAAATAAAGCACTTTCTCAACATATAGTCAGTCACCTGTAAGGTACTATAAGTTGATCTGCAATGAACAGCCACCCTGAGTAAACATTTCATGCTTGTAAAATACTAATAAAAGCATTGATAATAGCCAGAGAACTCAAAGTAAGGTCAACACAGTACACCCAATACATAAGTCAAGCTCCAGTAGACTAAGTACAGTATTAAATTTTCTTAATATTCTTATATTAAATAATTAAATATTGTCTTGGTCAGAAGCAAAGACGGTCCAAATTATTTTATTTTAGAACTGTAGCTATTTCCCCTTTAAAATGTTACTATGAGACTTGTACCAGTATAATTATACAATACAGGGGATGCTATTTTAAGCTTTCAGTGATCCATATACCTCCTTTTATTTATATGTGGAAGACAAAATGTCCACACTACACTTCAATATACCACAACTGTTCTGTGCCCCCTCATGCAGAAAAGGAAAGGTATTTTTAAAGAAAAATTTTCCTATCAAGTCTAGAACTGTACTGTAGGTTGAGATTAATATATTCTGACTTGCAATGATTTTGATAATAAAGGCAAAGGAAGTTATTCAGGTTTGTCTGGGATGAGATAAGTGTAATCTCAACATCCACATGTCTGTCATTCAGTGATACAGAGAAGAGGTTTAACAACCTTTGATGCTGCTGGTTTCTGTGCAGCAGCAAAAGCATACATAAAAATGCAAGAGAAGTCACTGATTTTTAGGCTTTGATTTACTGCTGTGATTTCTTTGATGTGGGGAGGGATGGAGGCAAATAGTTACAACACATCTCTTAAAAACAACTTGTGATGGGATAGTTGCTTTTTGCCATAAGACACTCTCAGGACTCTAAAATCTAAGAAAAATCATCATTTTTTCCCCCCTAGACAAACATATCCACAACATCAACTCACATCTTTAAAAATCTCCCTGAAGAAATGTTTCTCAGACTTCAAAGCCTGATCTGCCATTCCTTCCCTTTCCAATGATAAGCAAAGAAAAAAAAACAAGAAAAAAACCTAATCACATTTTATCCTCAATAAAAGGAGTCTCTATACCCCACATTTTGGGAAACACAAGTAGAAGTAAGCTCCCAGTACATGCTGGCAGGAAAGACCTCTATTTAGCAAATTTGATAAAGCCTGAGTATATCTAAGGGCATCACAGGCCCTACAGATCCTTCAGAAGCCAAGTTGAGAATACTCAGCTTTTGGATAGGCTCTATGACAGATTATTTTAGGAAAAAAACCCAAGAAATAAACACTTCACCTTTATAATAGAAGAATGACACCTGAGAGATATTATTTCAACTGATCAAGTATCAAAAACCATTGAACTGGAATGATCAGAATTATCTATTTTAATCTGCTGTGTATGACAAGCTAAAGAACCTGAGAAGTGAAATAGATAATCATAAAAAACCCGTTTGCTAACAGTATTTTTTGTTTCAAATGAATACACTTACTTAAGAAATTGAGTTATTACAACAGCAAAGACAGTATTTTTAACACTTTTCCCTAGTATTCTTTTTGAAAACAGTCCAATAGACAAATGTTCTTTTAAAGTTTCAGCTTTCACGCTTAATAAAACTAATTCCCAGAAAACAGCATGCCGCCTCGTGTCTTTTCCTGCTGGGCTAGAAATTCCTGTAATGAGTCCAAGTGAAAAAACCCCTAAACTAAAAAATTCTCAGTTGCTGCAAAATTGCATTAGGAAAACCAATGAGGACTTCTGAACTAGTTTGTGTTGGCTTTTTTTACATCTGCGTGGAGGAAATAAGTATTAAGTATAAAGTGACTATCCAGTACTATTATTATACTGTAACGTATATTCTAAATATTGCTTCTTTCAAAAGTACACAAGAGTTTTGTACTTTGTAATCATTTGATACTATCTACAAATAAGGAAGACTTCAAAGTCCAGTAAACAGTAAAACTGTCCATATGCTAAGCAGAGGTTTAGATCTTCCACATATCAGCTGGCTGCATAAACTGACAGACAAAAGCCTAGAATTCAGTGACTTTAAGAGAGGCAATTCTGTGCGCTCCCTAAACCAGCTAACATGAGTTTATTGACTATCAGGCCAATTTCAGTCACAACTGTGTTTGTAAACAAAAGTCTAATCATTCATGACATTTATTCTATCGGGTAATTCTTTACCTTAAACTTTTAAAAACATTGAAAGCCAAAGGCAATCCCTAAATCAAATCAGAAATTCTTGTTCTAGACTAACTTTTGTTCCCCCCAAAACACAGTAGAATAACAAGATTCTAGAAATCCTACTTCACCCATAGACAGAAATACAGACTCCTAGTAAATGAGGCATGTTTGATTCTTCTGCAGAAGAGAACATGAGCAGTTTTGTAAAATCCACATTTCCAAATGTGTTTTGACAACACGGGGCACTCTTCAGGACATGTATCCTACAGGCAGGATCAGCTGTCCTGTAGGCATCAAAAATGGGGCAAGATACCAAAAGGATAGTGCCAAAAATAAAGCTTCAGGTGATAGCCCAAGGAGTATTACTACAAATGAGATAAGTAATCCTTGGCAGTGCCCTGGCTGGTAGTATCATGTCTTACAGGAGTTATTTCTGTCCACTTCCTAATACTTTCCTTTTTTCCCCACCTCTAAATGTAAGAAGATACAAACCATAAGTAAGAGAGAATTTCAGGAAGGGAAAGTAATTTACTTTTGCCATCTAGACACAATTAATCTTTGTTTTTAAGAAGCATTCTATTAGATAATTTCTTAGAAATAAAATACAGCTACATTTAATAAAGACAGAGGGAATACCAGGCATAGATCTCAACCTGAATCACCAGAGGAGGCACAGTATAAACATAAAAGGAAACTCAACATTTTTTCTTATAAATAAACAGCTATGACTAAAATCAAGGAGAGCAGAAAATATTTTCACATTTATTTTACTTTTTAGAATATGACTTGCATCTGAGGCCTTGCCACAGCAGCCAGATCAGCTACCATATCCAACAAGCACACCACTGGAAGCAAATAGCTCCTGTATGTAGGTCTAGTGCAGAGCAAGATTGTGAGTCTACCAGTTAATCTGTTAGCTCTTGTTCTAGTACACATGGCTCCTAAGGGGTCAATTATACACCGTACATTGAATTCAAATGGAGCAAGTATTCTGATAAGAAGAGCTAATGACTTACTTTGTTTCTTAATGTAAGTTGATTATGTGCTTATGCAAGAGGCTATCCGGTGGCAGCTGGAACATTTTACTTCAGCTGAGCCATGGCCTCTCCTCAATGGGGGCACTGTGAGGTGGAAATGGCACTGGACCCAGCATTAGAAGGAAAGCAATGTTCAAACCAGTTTGACAAGTTCTAGGATATGCAAGGAGTAAAGATATTATGCATCAAATTCATCCCAAGTGAGTAAAATCTGCTATTGTTAAGAAAGCTTATCACTTTTAATATTATATTACATCATAAGATATATTATGGACAATATTCAAAAAGCCAAGGACACTGGGGTTTGAGTGAGGGTTTTCTGTTGTTTGTTTTGTTGGTTTTGGTTGTTAGTTTTTTTTCAGTGAAGATACAACATTACAGAAGGAAGAAAACTGAATTCAACTGCAAACTTCTAGAAATAAAACTTCCCGATGCTTTTGCAAGGACACTAGCTTAAAGCTATTAAACAGATAATGGTTTCATTTGCATTTTCAGTAAATTTTTGTATTTACAGAAATAGTAAAAGGAAAGTACAGAAGCTATGCTGAAATGTATTTGCACTTAACATAAATACTTTCAAATGAGAAGTGCTGAAGTCCTACAAAAAAGTCCTATCAGAAAACTACACCTCCAAATAATCTTATTATGCTATAAAAATACTTCCTGGAGACAAATTCAGATTTCATTTGCACACACACCACACATATACACAGCATTCTGTCCTGACTCATAGTACTAAGCTCTATTTCAAAGGTACAAACTGCCAAAACCACCACAATTTTATTTGTATCTATTAGTAGAAATCTTGAGTGAACACAAAGCAAGTACTATAAAACCTAAGTACGTACGTTAAATCATCTGTATTAGAACATATATCATCCCTCCCATATACTCAAAAAGACCATAAAATGATGCCTCAGCTCTACATAAAACCAAAAGTGTGTCCTTGTAACAAGTACTGCTAACATTGCACTGCTAATGAGGAGGAAAAACAAAACAATAAATTGCATGTTTTCACTTATTCCAATGGAGCTAGAGCTACTGTGAAAAGAAAGGCTTGCTAACTCACAAATATAAAAAGTTACAATGATCTAGTGTCCCTGTAAGAACTGCAGTAATTTTCTTTGTAAGCTGCTTAGATTTCCTTAGTAGTAATTATTTTTACAAGCACTTCACTACAAGTCTGTAAATTTAGTATCAAACTCAGCTGGTTTAGACAATCTTGATTTTGGTACTTGAGAAATAACTAGTGTTTCACTTGAGATCAACAAAAAAAATATAATGTCTCTACAATAGTGCTGTGTCCAACTGACAAAGCTGCTTGCTTCAGCTCTGAGAGCACAGATGTTACAATCACATTTTCTACTTTGCCTTATTGCAGAAAAAAAACCTGCAGTACCACCTCCTCAGAGAGCTCTTCTGCATTTGCTCAGGGAACTGAAATACAACGAACTTTTGAAAGCACTTGCTCTTTGTGTTTGTGTGCAAAGAGAAGTCAGGAGACCATGGAGATGGGAGGGACAAGGAGTCAAGCAACTTTTGCTGGAAAAACCCTATGATCTAACAAATACCCATGCCCTCCAATTAATGCTTAAGAAAGTAATTCTCCCTCTCCTTGTTGCTATATGCAGCTGACCATTTTAAAGGTCTCCATACTTGAATACTAGCAGAATCACTGAACATGCTGAGTTGGAAAGGGCCCATCAGGATGGAGTCCAACTCCTGGCCCTGGTCAGGTCACCCCAAGAGCCACACCCTGTGCCTGAGAGCACTTCTTGAATTCTGTCAAGCCTGATGTTGTGACCACTTCCCTGGTGACTCTGTTCCAGTGCCCAACCACCTTCTGGGTGAAAAACCTTTTCCTGATATCCCACCTAAACCTCCCTTGACTCAGCTTCATACTGCTTCCTCGAATCCTGTCACTGGTCACGAGAGGGAAAATCAGATTTAATACCCAGCAACAATTATATTCAAATTCACTCTTTGGAGTAAAGAGAACAAATACTTTGAAGGTCGGGTTTTAACTCAAGAAGTATTTAAATTTCATAATACATTAACACAGAATATGCCTAAAAAAAAAATCAGATCTAGATTTAGAGATGGCATATGAATTTTACTAATGTCAACACTGTGATGCAACTTGCTTTTGGTTATCCATTGTATGGAATGTGCATTGCTTCAGCTGTCTATGGTTCCATGGCATGAAATACTCATTTCTATGCTTCTCTCAATTTAATCAGTATAAGGTAATTCTTCTAATTCTTAGACAGTGTCTTTACTTCAGTGTTGAAGAGAGAGCAATAAAAAGTCAGATTTCTTACAATGTAGATACCAGAACAAGGAAGAAATAGGATAATGGTTTTGTTCTTAGTGGTGTACAGTAATCTGCCTGCTCCTAATGTTTCCATTTTAATTTTACATACTTACTTGCAATAAATGAAATATTATTTATAAATCTTTTCATGCTTTGTTTGTACACTTGCATAGATATGAAACTGGACACATGGAAAAGGATTTTCCTCAAATGTGATGTTAGCTGGAAACCTTATTGGTAAAACACAACCAATTCCATCTCTTTAATATTTTGGTTTCAGTTTTGTTTCCCTTTTAATCCTTCACCTTAGTATCAATATCCTCATTGATGTCTCCACTGTGATAGTCTAGGCATTTCTAAATATTATAAAGCTTAATACAGCATTAGAGTTAGCAAATATTCAATACTTAGGAACACTCTCATGCAAAAACATGGTTTTGTCTTGATGTCTTATGAGGTACAAGCTTGGTGTACCTCAGGTACATCCTAGAGAGGAAGGGACACCAAAGGCCACACCATGACCCTTGCAAGCCCTCCAGGAAATACCTACACTTCATATTTCTTTCTTACTTATTCACAGTGGGATTTCCTAAGCAAATTAAACTGAAGACTGTCTGGTAAAATAGGTGAAGAGCCAGCAAGCAGAGGGATATATACTGAAGGAGTTCGATTTACTTAATAGGGGGCAAAAAATAATTTGCATGTCCCTGGAAAGAAACAAAGCTCATAAAACCTTTGCTATCTGTGAAGACACTGAGCTCCATAATGCCCTCTTCTACTTACGACATAAAATGAAAATAATTCTAGATGATAGGAGCTGTTAAGAGGAAAAATATTAAAAAGCAAGGAGCATGGAGGAAGTCCATACAGGCCAAAGGACTGTGGAAAACAAGTAACAATACAAAGGCACTGGCCGAAGGAGGCCAGGCACCAGGATAAACCCACCTGAGGATTGAGCTCCAGGCAGGAGGCACGAAGGGGGGCACGAAGGGGGGCACTGGCCATGGCTGTGCCGGGCCGGCCCCTCAGGGCCCCCGCAAGGCCCTGCTGTGAGGGAGCAGGGGGAGCCCCGGGCCAAGGCAGAGCTGGGCTGGAAAGGCCGGGCAGGAGCGCCCGGGCACCGCCAGGCCTGCACAGCGAGGCTGCCAGAGCCGGGCAGCACCCCAGAGGGAGCGGAGAGCAGGCTCTGCCCGTAAAACCAGAGGTGCACGCAGACAAAGCCGGTATGGTTTGCCCTCCGATGGCTGCAGAGCCCCCGCTGCCAGGCCAAGAAACCAGTAGACCAACAATGCCAGCTCCAACCTCACAAGGGACCATCCACACACTCTCTCTTGTTCCACTGACACAAGAGTTGTTGAAGTGTATGCACATGGTTGAAGGAATTTGATCTGTATGATACTCAATTTCCTAATGTTAAACATATTTTTCCAAACAACTTATTTTGAAAGTCTAGCAAAATCAGCAAGTTCCACACAGTTGCCACCCTGTTTAGCAGAGCACGTGCTCCTAAAATCTGGCCTGACAGACAAAATGGAACATCACTGAAGTTTCCAGTCCCCGGGGCCACCACAGTGGCCACTGCTGTACAGTGTCAGAATGCCATGACCTGGCAGAGCCTGCTGAAACCCTGGCCTTGACCCCACTTACAGGGGATCTAATCCTTGTTTGGCAGCCCCAAGGACATGAGTAACTTAGACACCATTGCCTCAAACATGTGACAGATGAAGGCACATTCACTTCATAAAGTCTCTCTCAGGGGAAAAAAAAAAAAAAAAAAAAAAGACATGGAAAAATTGCATCTTCAGTACAAAACTGCTGGCACATGTTGAAATTCCCCCCTATGACAGCAGAGCCACATCAATGATCTTTCTGTAGCTAATGGCCACATATTGCTGCCATCACCACCAAAAGGGTTGAGCAACACAAACCAAGCTGCTTATTCCATCCCTTGTAAGATTAAGATTAGTATTAACTAAGAAAGCTTCTTCACCACTTCACCACATCTTATAAGATGCTGTGAAAGCAAACAAAGAAATCCTAAAAAAATATAACACTGAAGAGAGAATGAATTTCAAATTTTATTTATAGAAATGGAGATAGGAAAGTCATCTACCTGCACTCTCATCTAGTGAAGCACAAAAAAATCCCAGTGAGACAACCTGTACAAAAAATACTGATTTGCCACTGGGGATGCAGACTTGTAGAATGATGGTCACAGCAACCTCTTGCTGTTGAAAGACACAAATGTCTTCTCCTTTGCTATTCCAACCTTCTGAAGACAGGTTATTTTCCCATATCTGATTCCTGGTATGATTTCATCTCTGTAAACATATTTGCTCCAAATTATGCATTCTGTTGAAACTGAGTTTATACAGAGTTACACAGGATAGACAACACAATCTAGTCCCTTACTGCTACCATGTTAGCCTCCTAATCTATTAGTGTTTCCAGTTCTAAGCTTTTTTAATACTGTGGATCAGTTCACACCACTGAATCAGTTAAACTATCAGTACTGTAAAAGAGAACAGGTACCGCCTCCTCTCAGCACCTGAAAAAGACAATGCCAATACTAGCTGTTGCACTGATTTAATAATTCTTTATTTCCTATGGTAAAACTGGGGAAAAATCAGCAACTACTACACTTGGAAAGTCCTTTCCTTTAAGGAGAATCACAGTTAAGTCAACTGACAAACAATTTGGTTTACGTTTTTAAAACAGTACATTTAACCTGTACTCCTAGCCTTTTAAAACTTCTTTACACTATTATTCAACTACCTTTGTTTCATGTACTGGTACTGAGGTTCCCACAAGCTAATGAACTCCCTTGAATAAGGCTTGAAGGTGGTCTGGAACTGTGTGTTACTTTAAAGTACTACCTAATTGTGGATAGCATCTTTGATCATATTGCAAAAATCTTGTATCTCTCTCATTTTATACAGAGCCAACATATGGCCAGCTTTCTGATTTGGCCTCTTCAACACTGGCTAAGCAGTTCCAGTGTCTCTGAAATGATCATACATCAGAAGATCTAAGAACATGCTTATTCTTTTGAAATGCCTCCAAAAAGGCTATTCCTCTTTTATTGCTAGCTTGTCATTATTGGTTTGTGCCATTTCCGTTCAAAATAAGTGGCTCTAATGCTATTGATTTAAGAAGTTCCACTCCAGGGAGCTCACATTAAATTCAGTCAAATGATGTAATGTATTAGATTGTCCCATCATCTTAGTTCAAAAATTCTCTAGGTTATGGAACAAGGCTGGACTAAGAAAAGAAATCACCTTGGCAATTCCTTGGAATTAATAAATAAATCAGAATGTCCATACTTTTCCTTCAAGTTACAGCAAGTAATAAATCAATACACATCAAATCTATTACTTTAATTATTTTTTCTCATTCTCCTGTATGTCAATAAGAGAGCAGATCACAGCTCTGATTACAACAATTACTTCCAGTGATGCCAATAAGATCAAATCAAAGTTTGTGAGGCTGTTTTAAAGATAATATTAGTTTTCCCTAATGAAAACAATTGAAAACTATACCCAAAATTGAAAGATCAATTAGCAGATGTCTATTTTGCAACATTTTAAAACTCACATCCTCTCTAGACACTTGCTTTGTTCCAGGTCTCCAAAAAAGTTCAGCTTTTTCTTTAAACATCCCTAAAATGACGCTCAATACCAATACATCAGGATTACAGGTCAGCACTATGTCTTGTGGGCCAAACACAATAACAAAGGTGCTTTCACACACAGGCTGTTGCTGCTTCTTCCTTTCAGATAAATGGAACAGAAAACAAAAGCACTGTAAGGTATTTCAGTTTGCTCAGAATTACCCCAATACACAAGGTAGTTCTTTACATGTGTTTTCTACAATCATTTCAACACCAACTCTGAGTTTTCATAATTACTGTGAGAATGGCAAACACATGGCACCTTTTTTAATCCTAGGAAAAAACTCACCAATTTCATCATCGCTTAGATCTGCCGAAGTCAACTTTCCTGTGTTTCTCCACAGCCAGACAGAGCCAAGAACCAATACTGCATGTCAGCTCAGCCTATTACAAACGCTTCCTTCAATATAAAACCAAACACTCAACTGAAAAGAAATGAAAAATCAAAACAAAACAGGAAAAAAACTACACATGCTGAGTAAGTAAACCTCAGAGCAGGATCTAAAGGTTCCTGAGCTCAGGCTCTGGGAAACTGATCCACTTGAATTCTCAAGGTCAGTAGACCTTCAATATTCAACTTTGAAGCATAAACAGAAATCCATCAGAAAAAGGCAAAGTGGGAAAAGTTCTCTGGTCACAGATTCCTACAAAAACACTGCCAACCTTGCAAATTCAGAAGGGTGATGAATTTTGTCAAACTATGTCTTATACTGCCTGGTAAATCCTGTCTGCTTAATGTGTCTCTTTCTACATAAAGCTTTGAATGTTCTGAACACATTAGGCATAACAAATGTGTTTGAAGTTGATGAAATGTGGGTAATCTTCATGACCCATTGAGAATAAAGACCTACTGTACATAGGTGGAAGGGTATGTTAGGTCATGCTTCTTTAACTCCTTGCATTTGGATTGTTACTATAACCCAGAAAAGAGCAACAGCAAAGAAAAGCCCAAGGCACAAAAAGCCTCAAGCACATAAAAAACGTTTGTCTTCCACTTATAAGCATCACTTCCAACTTCTACTAGGAATCTATATGCTACTAGACAAAATTAAATCTGATACTGTTCTTCACTGAAAATTACTGTAAAGCCAGTCAATGCCACAATGTTCATTCTCATTCCTCACTGCACCAGAAGTCATGAGAATGACTTACCTATGTAACACAATTTCCACAAATCAAATATGCATAGGCAACTTTGGCATATCACCAAAGGCATAAAACAAGCCATGTAATGGATATGTTTTTCACACCACATCTAAGTTAATAAGTTAAAGAGACAAAAATCAAGTAATTTCAGGATAAACAGCGACTTGGCAAATCACTTTATCATCACAAAAACCTTCCTTTTATGTAGGACACATACCAACCAGCAAAAATACTTCACTCTTGCCAAGTGCGGTATATAAGGCCTCCAGAAATCTTACACATCTCAATTTGTTTATGTAAAATAAACAATTACCACATCAACTTCCCCCCATCATTACTTCTCTCTACATAACACATGGCCACTCCTAACTGTAACAATCTTAATTTAAACATGGCATAAACAAGCAAAATAATTTTTTTTTAATTCTGTAAGATTCTCTCAATGTGTCTCACCCTACTCATACTAACATAAAGCAATCTGCACCTCAGATTTTTCTTGCTATATACATGAATAAATTCCTCCCTCCCTCAAGGGTTAAATTACTAACTCTGAAGCAGTAAAGATATAGCAAATAACCAAAAATTTTTACACTGTAGTAACTTTCATATATTTATGATGATACTATACAAAAAGCAATGTTCTGAGAAGCTGTGCTATCATCCCATGCCCTACCATCCTTCACTCATGACACTAGTGATTGCCTTATAAGTCCAAAAGGCACAAGACTCTGTCCTATTTCAAGATACTCTATACACAATAAAATAACACTGCAGGTACTTCCTAAATATTGCTCCATTTAGAAACCTAAAAAAGTTTCTACCCCTTCACTCTATGTTAACACAAACAAAATTAAAATGCTTTGTTATCGGATTATGCTGGCTTTTTTTCTTATTGGGAAAGCAAAGTAGTTGAAATTACAAACTTCAGTTTCTGTGTTCTGCTAACAAGAGATTAGAAGTTAACAATGCAGCAACTGTTACAGAAAATAAGACTTACTTGCTGGAACAAACAAGATATCTGCTAATATCCACTAATATTAAAGCCTTTAATAAATCTGCAAAAAGAAAAAAGCAATCTACTGATGTGCAAATTGCAAATACTGCAGGTTTTACTCTACACTTCACAAAGGAAAACTTGAATCAGATTATCATATTAAATGTAGTGCTACACACTGTCAAGTTAAAAGAAAAGTCAGGGTTTGAGTTTCCTATACAGCTCCACTCTTAACTGTATTCAAAATACCATGATCTGAACAGCTATGGTGGGACTGATTAAGGATTATTATAGAAGAAAATGCTTTTATTAATTAAAATGGTCCTTCTTCCATGAAGGAAAAGTAAGCACAAGCAGTTAGGTCACCCAGACACAATATAACAAGCAGCATCCTCTTATGCAATGTGCCTCTTGCTTTGCCTTTAATATAGTTTAAATTGTCACAACCTGGATACATGGAAGGGGAAATAAAGCAAACACCATAATCTAACAGAAAAAGAGTTTCTTTTGTAAGACATACGAAAAGACCTTTAAAAATGTCTTGCAGTTACATCTAAGCTTTGTTCTCTCAAGGCTGCCATACATGAAAATTCTTTTTACCTAAAATGTATCTATATTTTAACAAGATCCTTCTCTGCTGTTTCACTGTTTATGTTACCCATCTCAGCTATGAAAAGTTGCTTTCTATTGCCTTCCTCCTGGGAAAGCATTTTTCGGCATTCATTCTGACAAAAAGACTTCCATCAAAAAATCAAGTCTCACACTGTGCTCTCAAAACTAAGCCAGCTCATCATGTTCTTTGCTGACGTGCAATTCTAACAAAAGAACAAAAAAATCTGATCATAAACATACCTTACCTTAAGAACCTTCCCACTAGAGATCTGTGAGTCAACACAAAAGTAGCTTTTAGCCTCTTCGTTATTAAAGAGTAACAGAACCATGAGCAAGGTCCAATCAACCCAGCAGCAGGACCACACATGGCACCGCAGCACAAATGTGCTATTTCTGTAACAGTTCCCCAAGAATGATTAAGAGTGTTACATGGGCTGGTGTCTAGGAGAATATGTGTGTGTAGGGAGGGTGGTGTTTATATTCCACAAACAGATTATCAAGTCTGTTATCTTTTCCTTTGAACCAGAACAAAAGAAATACATACACACAATATTATGCGGTACTGGTTTCATGTTGGACTTTACAATCTTAGATGTCATTTTCAACCTAAACCATTTTATGATTCCATTGCCCTGCACTGTACTACAGGGAACCAAATAAAATTCGGAGTAGAACAACAAATCTGCTTTTTTGTGGGGAAGCACCAGATGAAGAAAGCATGGAAGCTGTGACGTGTCTGGATGACACTCAGCATGGCAAGCATGCAGACTGGGCAGTACAACAAAGTAGACCTACAGCTGGGGACTAAACAGGACTAAGGCCTGGTCCAGGTGGGGATCATCTACACCAGTGTACAGGAACAACCACAAGAATGTTTTACAGAATACCAAAAGAGGACTGGGATATTGTACTAGAACACCTTGAGAACTGTAGTAAAAAAAAAAGCAGTAAAACTTAATCATACAGAGTATAAGCTGAAGCACTTCTGAGTACTAAAAGCAAAAACTGTGGCTATAAACTGACAGTTCATCAGCTGGGAGAGGGCTAGAGGATGGCCCTACATAAAGAAGTGTACTGATAACATCTTACAGGGCATGGCTGGCATCTAAAAAAAAAAAAAAAAATAGTATTGTTCTGGCCTTGCTTATTTTAAAAAAGATCAATCTAAATCAAACCAGGCACACAGCAGGTCTATATCAATAATCAGAAAGCCTCTGTGATGAAAGGAAATTAACCTTTCTTCATCTAGGAAAACCTAGGAATCCATGATATTTAAGTGTGAAAAATGTGGGTTTTTCTCTAAAATACAAATTAATAAAAGAATCAGTACTAAACAACAGTTTGGTTTAGAACAGATATGCACAAATTGTCTGTAAAGTTTGACTGAAAATGAAGATTCCAAACAAAGTAGAGAAATTCTGGTTGGTTGTTGAGGATTTTTTTGGAAGAGGGGTAAGAAACTTTCCAACAGGGGAAAAAAGTTCTATGCTGGCTGGTTGGCTGGAATACGGAACTTTATATGAAAGAATAAAAGCCAAAAGGCATCTGGGAGAAGCAAGGTATTGCTCATCATTTGCTCACAAAAACAATTCTCTCAGTGAGAATTTTAACATTCACTTAACATTCAGTAAACATTCCACTGGAAAATTTGAAGTTCTAAAATAAATTTCATTACAGAAACATACTCACTTGAAATAATACGAGTCTTTATTTTAAGTCTATGGAGAGTATTTTAGAACAGGGCTTAGAAAAACATCACCTGCCATCTGTTTTACTAGAAAGTTTCTACCAACCATTACATATCAAATTGCTTATCTAGTCTGTACTTAATGTTCTTCCATCCCAAAAGACCTTCTGCTGATAAATATGACAAGACAGATGACTACACCTGTACACGTTTATTTACTGGTTATATGTATTGTGCAGCCAACAGAACTGGCAATAGTCAGAACATGCACTTGTGAAACAAATGGAACAAGTTCAGACTTTGCTTATTTCAATTATCTGAGCCTAGCAGTCTGTAGCCTCAAAGCTGAAGATCAGTACACCTACATTAACAAAACCTCAACACTAAGAAATAGGATAGCCTTTTCTAATTGCTATGGATCAGCTTCGGAAACAAAAACAGCACAATACATTAAGAGAATAGTACAATCCTAAAACGTTCAAGCTTTCAAGCTGCAGTACAATAACTACCTATCACTACCTACCATTGAGGATACTCCACTGGGATAAGAGCCACCACAGCTAAATTTAACCTTTTTATAGAAATTATTTTTAAGTTCCTGGGTAAGTGGCAGTATTTAACTGAACAACAAAACCCAAAGTTAAAAAATCAAGATCAAGTGGCATGGCTGTTTTTTGCTTAAACAAAGACCTGCCCATAAGGTACCACTGGACTCCTGCCCAGGGAAATAGTGCCTGAAACTGGGAGTATCCCCATAGTATTATATGGGGTGACACATGATGTCAGAAGTCTCATAAACATCTTCCTTAATTACACTTACGCTCTAATTACCTTCGTTTTGCAATAAGATTACTACAAAACATATTTAGGGCTAAAAATGTGACGAACTAGAAGCAACATGCAAACAATCATCACTGTCTGTAAGGCAAGTTGTTCTTCCCTCCTAATTTCCTGTTAGGAGCATTCATAGCCTGCAACACAGGCAAATGAAGCAACTTCTGCTCTCACTTCAGTATGATCAAATCAACATTATGTCACAGTGTCAGCATCAAGTGATCGTGCTTCTGACTACACAGCTGCTGCCTAAAAATACAGATAAAGAATAAGAAGCTGAGAGCAAATCCATAGAAGTATCTTCTGCCTCAGAAGGTGATGGTGCTTCTTAGAGGCACTTTTCTGTGTGCTGTACTCACTGAATTTTTAAAGTATAAAAGGTCATTCTGGTGAAGAAAACCACAGCAAAAAAATAGCACAGCTATCTAAACTTCCTAAGCTATGGCTAATGGAAAGCATCTACTTCAGCCTTGGAAAGATCCATAAAGTATTCTGGGAGGCTAGTCATACAATATTAACATATCCAACTTCCCACAAAAGTCTCCACTACATTAATGACCTAACTGTAAGCAAGAGATAACAAGTGTGCTAGAAGTATTTATAGCTGGCTTAGAATAACAGAATCCTCTTCTTTGGAAAGGACCCCCAAGATCAGAGTCCAACACCTTTGATCACCACCTTGTCAATCAGACCACAGCACTAAGTGGCGCATTGTGTCCTTTCATGGTTTCTAACTGTATTTGACTCACAGACCAAACACCAGCTATCTAGTGGCTGCAGGCAGCAAGAGCTGAAGTTTTAGTAATTCCTAAACTTCAGAACAATACTTGGTAATTGCTAACAGAATCACAGCCAGGCATCCTTGATGGCTCCCTGGGTATAATGAGCCCCAATACTGCCAAAGCTGAACTGTGTTCAACACTGAAAGGCAGACAACTCTTGGGTCATAGGAAATGAGGGGACAAAAGGGACAGGAGATTAGGAAATGTGAGTTTACACCAAAGGATTACCTAACACGAGGTTGACTGCACACTGTCTCTGTAAAGTAGCTTTGTCCAAATTTGTCTTGAAGTGTAAATCAGGCTTTAAACTCTATCTTAACTGCAAACACAAACATTTGCATGTAAGGCACCCAGACTCTTGGCATAGTACTAACACATAGGACAAAAGCAGCTGGGAAGACAGCAAAACCACACAATTTACTGTGAGGACATGGCAATAAATATAAAAATTATCTTGACACGTTTCTATGGAAGCTTACTTAGTTCTCAACTAAGACAAGTTCCCAAAATCCTGCCTGATTTTATTAGCACTGTAAAGCACTCTTCAGACATGACTGTTTACCAGAGATAGACATCAGAGGAAAGAACTTCACTCTTCTGGAACAAGAAGAAATGGATGTGACATTCAAATCCAGTTTCAATAAAATACATTCCGAGCAAAGAAAACAGGTTAGCACAGGCACAGGAACAAAAATACATCATGTGTAGAACGAGACAAAAGAATTATTGTCGAGGAAGAGAATAATCTCAAGAGGTGAAGTGTGCCCTGAGCATAAGAAGATCAGTATATTCTCATTTTCCATGCAATTCCTGAGCCCTTCCAGACAACAGTAATATCTGCAAGACAGCACCATATAACTGAGTACAAGAATAAAGAGAGGCTGGAATGAAGAGGGGAAAACGTTATTAAAAGAAAAGAGAAGTCATGAAAACAAAAACAGCAAATAGGCAGAAGTCCTCCGAAAAAAACCATGTTTCTTCTGAAATAAATCTGAAACTTTGATGTCACTAAAATGAAGTTCCTGGTAAATATGATTCCACATTAAAAGGGGAGCTACACATAACTTAAATAGAGAACCTACTTTATTCCTGACGGAAATCCATTTAAGAAAGACATGCTCTGCTAGCAAATTGCTAAAGCAGCATTGACACTCAAACAATACACAGATAAGGTATTTATTTCATACTTCTAAAGCATCTCCAAGATTATCTCTCATTTTCCATTGGCATTTTCTGTTTTGTGGAAATAAGCATGTAACATGATTTCTGCCACAACTGAAGAGTTTTTTCTTTCAGAAGCAGTGATACAAATACTGCAATCCACTTGCACAGATGTTTCTGTATCTTAATTTTAAAAACAGGCCCAAGAAGTTCCCTGAATAATCTGAAACCATGTTCTTTCCACACATTAGAGAACAGTGAGTTCAGCTTTGAGATTATATTCTCTGAAAAATACTAATCCTTCTATGAACTACACAATTCTCTGGATAATTTCTGCTGCACTGGAATGAACAAAACATCATGCAAACCTCCTTCCTTCGATAACAGAGCCACATAAACTTGACAGAATCACCAAGACTTATTCTTAGTTATGAAAAGAAAAAAAAGAAGTCTGAACCTTGTCCTTTCAGGAAGATTTTAAGTTTAAATCTCAACTGTTCAATGTATGCAATGTCTTAAGGAAAAAAAAAAAATCTCAAGCATTAAGAAAGCAAAACTGGCAAACTACTACTTTTCAGAAAGCATATCAATCTTCTCCTCTTCATATCATTCCTTCTGTTCAAAGAATTAAGTAGTATACATCATTTTAGCCAGTGACCCACATTACACAGCATTAGCTGGTTTAACAATACTTAAGTAGAAAAAGGGCTTAAGTAGCTTACTATATAAATGGTAAACCACAAAAAAACAGACAAAATGAACAGAGGCAATTTAGTGGTCACGTTTCAGTATACTGTCAGACGTAGCAAATAAAGCAATATGAACTCTAAGTATTTAAACAGATTTGGGCATTTCCAACAAATGAGGAATTATTCATGAGGCATTTTGCCTAGAGATAAGACTGGCATGTGTATACAAATTGCAAATTAAGCCAAACATTACCTTTAGAGAAATTATTTTCAACAGTTAGAGTCCCTAGAGGAGAAGCTCTCCCTTCTCTCTGCAGACCTAATCCTGTCGTACCTTATTTCCACACAAATTCTTGCACAAACTAACAAAATCTTCCTGTAAAAATATTTTTTGAAATTTTAACTGCAGAATAACAATGAACTCTTGAACTTACACCCACAAATATTCATAAATCTTTCCTGCAATAAAAACAACTAGGACTAAGACTGCAAAACTTCATTTTTATAAAAAAAATCTGGATCTGATATGGACTAGACTGTTTTAAACTGGAGTTTAAAAATTCCTCTCTACAGAAAGCCTTGAAGAAATTCTATAAGTTCAAAGGCTTAAGAGCAGTGCTGTGGCAGTACTCATCTTCAAAATGCTCTGGAAGTCCAACCATGACTACTAACAGGAAACATTTGATACGCTTTTATAAAAGCCGCTTTCTTTGTATAGAATAATCTTCACAAGAGTTCACAAAGAATTTAACTTCAGATAACTGTATTTAGCTTGCTTAATATTCAGGTGACTTTCACTATTAAGATATAGAGTGCAGTGCATCATTCATTAAGAGGAGAGGGTAGTCAGTTCTCATCTCCATATACAAAATTTGACTATTCTCTCTATTCAACAAAAATTTAAGTGAAAAAATAGGTTTACAGCATTAAATAGATATCTAATTTAACAATATTAAGTCAGGAAATTATACTACCATTAAAAAAATACAAAATCAAAAATCCAGGTTTCATTGCTAAATGATGTATTCTGTATGGAGAAAAGCTAGTATTCCACAGAACTTCAGATGATCCTCAGTTCTAACAGATTCAAGCATAGCAGAAGTCTCAGCCACAATTTCTTCCACAGGTTTTAACTTGAGGAGAAAAACCACAATCTTTCAAAAGCAGTTCTCCTGTGATACAATTTATAACTCAAAATTTTAAAAAATTCTAAATTTGTATCAATTTCCCTTTGTCATTTTTGTAGTATGTGTCCCAGCATAAATTTTAACAACAAAAAAACCCACCAACAACAACACATGTGCAAAACCAGCATGTTATAGCCAGACTGTCTCTGACAAGGTAAAATTTAGTGGCTTTTTTTCCCCCCCCACTTAAAAATTCTCCACC
>VZTT01020923.1:54505-66772 GCA_013400855.1 Buphagus erythrorhynchus
CCCGGCGGCGCGCACGTCACGCGGGGCGGGCACGCGCGCCCCGGCGGCCGTGTCCGGTGCCCGCTCCCCGTCCTGTCCCGTCCCGCGCGCGGCTCCCGGAGCAGCCGGTACCGGCTCCCGGCGGGGGGAAGCGGGAAACCTGCCCGTGCCTGTGAATGGGCTGGGAACACTGGGGCAAGCCAGTGCATTTTACTGGGAGCACTGGAGGGAGCGGTACTGGGAGGGAAGGGAAAACACAGGGAGTAATCTTGGGTGCGTTGAGAGAGAACTGGGAGCGCTGGTGGAGAGCCAAGGAGTGGCACTGGGAGTAGTGGGAGGGGAACTGGGAGTACTGAGGGTAGCCACGAAGCGATACTGGAAGAACTGGGATGGCAGGAGAGCGCGAAGTGGAAGCCAGGGAGCGATGCTGGGAGTGAACTGGGAGCACTAAGGGGAGTCAGGGAACGATGCTGGAATACTCCTGACTATAGAGTGCAGTGGGCTGGGTTGGAAGGGGCGTTAAAGATGATCTAGTTCCACCCCCCCCGCCACGGGCACGGGGATCGTGGGGGGACGGGGGTGGAGCCAGGAAATGTTGCTGGGAGCACTAGGGAGAGCCAGGAAGTGACACTGGGAGGGAACTGGGAGCAACGAGGGGGGACAAAGGGTGATGCTGGGCGGACACGGAGAGCGGTAGTAGGCAATGCCTGCGCCCCGCCTTCACCTGNGCCCCGCCGGTCCCAGACGGGTGCTGCCGGTGCCGCCGGGGTCCGAGCTGTGCTGGAGGCGAGCCCCGCTCGGACCGGGCCGAGGAGCGGCAGCGCTGGGGCGCAGCACCGCCCGGAGCCCAGCGCGGACAAGTGCGAGCGACCCCGCTTGTAAAGCGCGGCAGAACAGATCAAGGAACCGCTGTGCGGTGACCAGTCCGAACATCACAGCCCTGCTAAACCCGCAAACACTAGAAATTACTTGGTGGTAGCTAAAGGGATAAGCAGAACTCGGCAAAAAATGCGCACGAAAGAGAAGTACAAACGTATCATTATTCCTTTTTTTTTTTTTCCCCCTGAATGCCTGAGACAACACCTTTTAGGTATTTAGGCCCTTGTGTTCTGCAGCTGTTGTTTTTTCATGCCATTCATACCGAGGAACTCGCTCAAGTTTGCAGGAATCTTGTACGTAGTCTCAGATTACTCTGTACAACTTCATATGAAGTGAAGGCTCTAAACCAAACACTTTCTCAAAAAATAATAGAAACTTAGTAATTTTATAAAATTTAATCTTTTACTAAAAAAGTCGATTTAAACAAAATCATAATTTTATGCTTATGAAAATCAATTACCTTCTTTGGCAGCAATCACATAAGCTGTCCCTTATTGTCTAGTTCATGGCTAAAACAATGAAGTTTTTGCTTATTTTGGTTTTTGTTTTGTCACAATTACGTCGTTCTCTGGGCACCATCAAATATTCTGCCACAAAGAATGCATAAATTTCTAATACAACAAACACACAGAAAAAATAGAAATTGAACTATTCAAGATCATTACATAAATACTAAGATGAAGAACATATGACTGTTTCTTTACAGGCCACCTTTATTAATGTAGGTGCGTTTTATAAATTCAGCAGTTTTTATTGCTGGTTAGATTGCAAAATGTATAATTTAATGCACGCTAAGTGCACTGTGGTCAAGCTAATGTTGCTCTTCAAACTCTAAAGGGACATTGGTCTAAACCCCAATTTTCATCTTGGTTACGACAAATAATTCATATTCATTTTGCAGCACCTCCCATTTTCATGCTTCTGTTTACAGACCTAACATTTCTGTGACATAGGTTTCTGTACTTGCATTTCAGTTTCAAGAAACTATCACTGAAATAAAAATAAAGAAAAAAAAAATCATGAAACAACAGGATTTTTTCTCAAAATTAGCAATCCTGCATGAGTTAACACAAAGCTGCTTTATTTTCTGTTTATTTACAGGAACAGTTACATGTTAAAATAATATTATGTGTGCATGTCATCAGTCTTCAGGAAACTAGTTTATTAGGAAGAGAAAATTCCAGAAGAACTTCATGAACATAAAGTAATAGTTTCAAAACAAACAGATTGCAAAGCTGTAACAGGAAATTGCTTCCATTGCTTTTTAGCACACTTCTCTGTCTAGCTATTCCAATTTCAAAGAACTTATGGAATATTCATATTTTTTAATATTTTTTCAAGTTATTCCTCTTTTATTCAAACAGTACCATTTAATCAATCCAATCTTTTTAATGACATTGGAGTTTGGAGTGAAAGCAAATTTTCAGCTTATGCAGAAAGTTGCTTTCTAAAGTTTTCTTTCTTTTAATACTTTCAGTAGTTTCTTTCATCCAGATGCCACAATATATTTTTTTTTCACTTCATTAAGTGTCCCCTTGTGTCATGCCCACGTTACTTGGTGCACCACATCCCTTGGATGGTCCTTGGAGCATCTCTGAAGGGAAGGAAGTTCACCTGCTGGGCTGGGAACAGTTAACAACGGTTCAGTTCTGAGCAGGACCATCATGGAGATATTTCTGAACTCCTTGCTGGCTCCTCAGCTTAGGTAACCAAGGTGGGGCTGCAAGAAGCATTTTCCTCAGATCCAGAGCCTGGAAGCCACTCATAGGTGTAAGCTGGCTGCATTCCCTGAGGTGAAAAGGGGACCAAAGCTCCTGTCTGCACTGACTCAGTCCTGGACAGAGGACACACATGCCCAGTTACAGCCATTTCCAGGCTACTGCTCAAGCAAAGCTGAGCCAAATTTCTGCCCTTCCCTGCACTACCAGGAAGAAGAGAGAAAAGGAGCACAGCTGGGTTCTGGGCACATACTGAGGTAAAATCCCAGCCTACATTAGTCATTTGTGCCCATATTTCCACAAAAAGGGCACCTAAATGTGCAACCCAGAAGAGAGCACTGGGAGGACACTGAAAGTTAGCACGGGACCTTGCCAACTGAGCTGTGTTTGTGCAGGGAGGACTGCGCAGTACATACATTTGACTTTTGGAGTGATAGATTTCTCCAGAGTCAGTGTGCAACTGAGGAGGGTGTTGAGGTCACACTTCTAGTCTTAGGTACATCAAATCTGCCTAAGTTAGGCTTAAGGTGCCTGAGTCCTTTATTGGATCTATCCTAAAGTGACCTGCTAAAGGTCACGTTGTGGCTTAGCAGTCAAGCCAAATGAGGAGCCTTGATCTTATTGGTCATGGATCTGTTCTGCCTATTATGCAATGTTTCACTTTTAAGCAATTCATTAAACTAATCATCTTTGAATATGCCATCACATTTATTTCACTCCTCATTTCTCATTTTAAAAATTCCTAAAATTACCTGTATGCTGTATTTTCTAAATTTCTTGTGTCTTTTCTGACTGCAGATTTGACCTCCTGTTTTACTGCTCTCTGTTTGTCCTTCCTATTCTTCTGATTGATTCCTTGTGATCCGTTACTGGCCTTTCAAGATACTCCTACCTGCCCAGCTGAATTACCACATTCTCTAGATCTTACTACTTACCACAGAATCTCACACCCCTTCTGATTTACTCACTGTGTTAGTACAGCTCTGCTTGAAACACCATGCTCATTGATTAATAGCATTAAAAATCAAGGTGAATATGTTAGTGTGCAAAAGATTCACTTTTCTTACATACAGCTGTACTTTCTGTTACTTTACAACCCTTATGTTACTCCATTTCACAACTGCAGTGAAAATGTTGAGACTAGTCCAAGGGCAGCAGCTCACTACATGCTGGATTCCTTCTTGAGGCAGTAATAGATATTCTGCAGTTTAGTCCACCTTGATTTTGGAAGTGGGAAGGCAGGATTTAAAGCTGGGCTCCAATAAAGTGCCACAGTTCTCACAGGCATGCTGGTGATACAGTATAAATGGATAACATGGTAGATGTCAGAGGATTTTTGTTGTAGAATTTAGCTTAACATCTGTTTAGGTTCCTGCTTCCTATTATGGTAGTGACTATTTACCTCTAGTAGTTCTGGCCAAAGTTACTAAATAAATATTGAAAAAACTGTATGTATGTGATAAGAGTTGATTTGGGCATGTATGAGAATTGTGTGAGGAATGGGAAATGGCAGAGACTGAAAAGCTGTTAACTGTAGGCAGCTTATCTGCTTGAGAAACTGGTATGTGCTTTGAGTGGAATTGTTTATCCTGCAGTGTTGCTGGCTTTTCCCCTATAAATATACAATTTCTTAATTGTGTCTCTCCATCTATTATATTTCTGAAAAGTTAATGAAAATAACAACATCTCTTCTGAGTCACCGTATATTTAAACTAGTTAATTTGTGCTAATAAGAGGAATTATTTCCTCAGTAAACAGATGTTTGTGTTTTTGGTCTATTGAAATAGTACTTTTTCAGATCCTTCTGAATATTCTTTGTGAAAAGAGATACCAACAATAATTCTGAAATAAGCTTTATGTTAAAAACATTTCACTGCCTGGAGTTTGTGACAGATGTACTTCATTTGAAGAAGAATATAATTAACAGTTACTGTGGTACTCTGACAACTTACTTGCCCAGGACAGATAACAATTTGAAGGTGAAGACAAAGCAGTAAAATGACCAGCATCAAACTGCTCTGATGATGATTTTAGTAGAAGTAGAGTAGCCCAAAGAACAGAGGGAGACTCAAAAAAAGCACTGTACATTGAAGATCACTTCACTCTTGCTTGACTTTCTTTGTCTAGATCTGAGGTTTTTTTCCCAGAAAACATGTATGTGAAAAAGAGACACGTTTCTGACTCTTTGACCTATCTGTTTCTAACCTCTGGCAATAATGCATAACTTCTCTTATAGTCAAAAGCTAAATGCACTGTCATTATGACAACATGTAATTCCCACATCCTTTCTATCAAAGGTGACCTTTGTTAAATAGTTTCTTAACAAAATCCTCTAAAAGAACAGAGTATGGCTTCTAAACAGATGCAATCAAACAAATGCACATCAGTTAAAATCATTTGGCTGCCATCTTCTGCCAGCTCAGGCAGTCAACTGCAATTACAACCAGGATTTGTTCATCTGCTTTACCTGATGCAAGAGATCTAGTCCCTGGCTGCTGCAAAGTAATCCTCTTCATCAGGAAAGGCACAGGAGTCAGGGAGGTCTTACTAGTGATACAGAAGAGTTACATGGACCATTTGGAAGAGTTGCCCCATCACTGTGGAACAGTGTATGAAACTCACTGGGAGGAAGCCCAGCCTCCACCAAAGGAAGCTTCTCCTGGGATGAAATGCTGTTGGCTGCTATGGTTACTAATGTGATTTTCCATTTACTTCTTGTTCACTCACCTGCTTTCTCATTCAAACATCACACACAAGTACCTCCAGAGATATTTGTTGTTGGAATAGTGACAAACCTCATTAGTGGCAGCCATGCACAATCAAAGAGAAAAAAGATACAAATGATCAGCAAGTAAACAGAAGAAAGGAAAGTGCTGGAATCCATGGATATTGTGAATAATTTTCTGTCCTTGCTGCTTTGTGAACTTTGTGTTCTCTTCAGTTTGGATTTGCATTAATGTTAGTCTTGCCTTATGTCTCTATTTTACACCTCAGTGCTTCGATCCAGCAGAGAACTCCCCACAGTCAGACTCCTGTGACTATAGAGGTGAGTGCAGCATCAGGATTTAGATGAGCAAAATATTGTGGTTTATTTTTGGTACCTTAAAGAGATAAGCACATTGTTTTGCTGTTTTATTTTGGTAGCACTTCACAGTCTTGTTCCCACCTTTACATGCATTTTTTTTCAACTTTTACACATTTCTGATCAGACAGTCTAACTGTGTAATAGTTCTACACTATGAAACTGTCAAATTCCAAATAAATTGCATGTCTTAAGGCTACTTCTTCCTCCTCCCCCCCCCAAGTATCAAGAAAAAAGAGATAACTTTTTTTTAGAAGTGTGAGAATTCTGTCATTATTCCATGGTAATAACCAGATGGACTAGTTTAGTACAACTAATATTTATCAAAACACTAGGAAATACTTTTTGACAATACTTTATAGCCATAAAAGGAAGCAGCTGATCCTCCAAAAGGGTAGTAAATAATAAGGATATCACTTTCTGGCTACTTTGATGTAATCTGTAAAATTACTTTTGTTTTGATGTAGCATTCAATCGAAGCTGGAAGAAATCTTTTAGTGGTTTGCTCTTCCTCAACAAATAAGGCACTAAATATAGCAATATCAGCATTCTGGGCTTCAAAAAAGCTGTGGTTCAGGTTTCTGAAGAATATCTGCTTTTTCTCCTGACTGTGTTCAATTTGTTTTATAATTGTTTATTTAGGAAGCATGAGTAACTACAAATCAATACATAAAGTACCAGAAATATTAAACACTACAAAAACAAGCCCTTCACTTAGATAATAATGATGCAGTAATACAGTCATCAGATTTTCCAGTTTGAAAGTTACAGCTAGCTGGAGGACAAATTCCTAAGAAAGGAACACAGCACTGCATCCTAGGGCATTCTGACTTGTCCCACTGCCCATGTGCCTTTACATGTTCTCTCTTTCCTTCTCTCTTTGTTATTCTTGGAAGCTGCATGCTCAAGGGCTGGGAGTGGACACAGTAGTGAAGTGGTGGTGGCAGGAGAATGTCCAAAATAGGGCCCTTTCTTGACCCCTTCACACCTCCTGATGACCCCCCACAGGCAGTAGGGATGGAAGTAGGATGGCTACAGTCCATTGTTTTTCCTGTAGGTAAATCCCAGGTGACAGTGACACAGACTGCACCTCGTTCATTTCTATTGTCCAAAAAGCATTAGCATATTAGCAAAAAAAAATTAGTATTCCAATATATATTTTCAAAGTGATTTTTGGCCATATGTTCAGTATTAACGGTCTGTACATGGTTTTTCCATCTGCCTGTAGCAAGTATCAAAAGTGCTTTTATGGTGACAGCTTATTCAGTTGAGAAGTAGTACTTTAAGATGCTGCTGTGTTTTCCCTTACTGCAGCTATGTCTGTCTCATCTCCTTGAGCACTGCAGAGACTGGGCATGATGAGCATTTTGTGGACTGGGAATCTTGCTGTGAGGGAACGTGGTGAGACTTAGCATTTTGTAGATGGAGTCAATGAAGTGTGTGAGATCCTCGAAGCTTTCAACCATGACAACACTCAATTCCATCATGTCACTTGCTGTGAAATGTGTAATGGCCACAGTCATTGATCTTTTTTTTTCATGTAATAGTTTTCCTGTTTTAATGTTTTAATTTTAATACAGTTGCTGTTACAAGTTTGTTCCAATTGACATGTGTATATTAAGAAAAATTGCTTTAGTTAAGTAGGCAATAATTCCAGGAAGAACATTTCCTCCCGACAGAGATGTATTATCACAAACCTTTACATCTTTACAAAACAGCTTATAAAAATATAAACTAGTTGCATAAAAGGGCAAAAATAAAAATTATATTAGCATTTTCATTGTCTTTTTTTTTTCTCTCAAGAACACAGCCTATTATTTTATCAAATATCTCTATATTATATATAATTACAGAAGTTTCAATTCCATATTCTCCTTTAACATTCCACACTTTAAAATCCTCTGGAGGGGAGCAGGAAGGGGAGCCAGGCTGGTATTCTCTGTGGACAGATGTATAAATTGGCAAATCTAGCTCTGGTCTGCATACATTTTATAAGCATGACAAAACTTGTGTGGCTTGCTGAGAGTGTGGAGGTAGATTTGTGTGACTATGAAAGTAGCTTGTCCACAGATACTGTGTGTGCTTTTGTTTGGTTTCTTCTGTGTTTTACTTTATTTCATGTAATGGGCATAAGGATTGTGTGCTACACAGAAAAGGAGTAATAAACAGTAATGATGGCATCCATGCCTTGTCACGATGCTTCCCAAAGCCGTCAGTTCTGAAAGGAAGCCCACCTGACTTACAGCTCAGTAGGAAGGAAAGGGAATCAACATCTACACGGGGTGAAAAGGCTGGTGAGGGAAAGATTTTATCAAGAGGCTGTAGTTTGCAAAGCATAAGTCTTTCCCCAGATGTTCAGCCTGTGCAGACTGAGGTGGTTTATTCTGAGGAAGCTCATGTTTCCATGTAACTGGTCCTAAGTTCTGATTAAGCAAACCAAAGCTCCTCCTGCCTTCGTGTTCTAACCTGAAGAGCCTGTTTGCTGGAGTGGACTGTCCTGGCAAGGGATATCAGTTACCACCTTGTCAACAGGTCTGCTGGACCCAGGCAGAAGCTGCTAACAGGGGATTTGACTTTCTAGTGTCCAGAAATGTGGGACAGAAAAAAATATCCTTAGCTGGGAATTAATCCAGGGGAACTGATGTTTAATAGTAATGAACTTACAATGGAGATGGATAATATGACCAGAAATCATTTAAGAGGAATGTACCAGTATTAAGCTAGGTACTATGATTAAGTGCCACCAACACTATTTGGTACCCTATAAATAGACATGTCTACTAGGGCAGTCCTGCAGCAGCCATCCAGTGTTGCCTGATTTTAAGACAGTTAAAGCTGGTGTTGCTTTGCCCCATTTTGATGCTACAGCTTCTGCAAAGCTGGATGGTGCTGGAAAGGAAGGGCCAAGCTGTGAAAAGTGCACGGTTGGTATCTTCTACAACTAGTGCTTTAGCATCTCCAGGTGAAAGGAGAGAATAAAAATGATCTGACTTTTTCAGCATGCCTCTTTCCTTTGCTTCCTAAAATAATTGTTTACTGGCAGTTTACTGCCTAAGATTAGGCCACCATTACAAATGATCTTCAGTGTTACTGCAGAAAGATGAATGTAGCTGAATATTCCTATACATGGAGATGGAGCTGTGATTCAAAGCCACATAAAGTATCAGTTCTGTCCTGAGTGGCACAAGCCTGCCCTGATGCATCTGAACAGGGGAGTGCAATGTGTCTGTGTGACATTTCTAGAATGAGTCCTATAATGGATATTGATTTATAGCTGGATATGAGAGGGTTTGTTCATGTTTTCATAGTGCTGTTGAAATTGAGTTCTACAATTAGCAACTACTTTGCCTCCTCTGTACTAAGAAGCACATGAGCAAAGAGGAATTTCAAATTTTTGCCATAGTTTTCCATATTGCTTAGAGAGGGGAGTCAGTTTTTCCAATCTTCCCTGCTATGCCCTTCCTCCCCCTTTGGAAAGAGAAGGTGGCTCAGGTTAATCATCAAAGGCAAGATATTAAGAACCCAGTAGAGGGATAAATGATTTATGAAGGCTTCCATGCTTTAAGGTCATGAGTCAGGGATTCCTTCCTTGAAATACTTAGCCCTTAGACTGCCTTCCCATCTTTGCTTGCTACTGTGCAGTCCCATTGACGTCAGTGGACTGGCAAGTGGGTGACAGATGAACTTGCTCCTAATGATCATCACACTGAATCAATCTGAATGGCTTCTTGCATTTCTGAAGAGCTGCTTTGAGCTTGAGGGGTGGTGACAGTAAACACAGGAACAAAGTCTTATGAAAAAAATTGACCAAGTCTTGGGCAACTGCTAGCCAGAGAGAAGAGAGATGCGGGGAAGGGAGGAAAGAGAGCAAAGGTGGGTAGCTCTTATCAATTAATTCCTGACACAATTATTTATAAATGTGTACATGGCCACATGCATATAAACTCCTTTTTTTTGTTTATCAGCATGATTACAGTGATGTCCTTTAGTACTAGTCACTGTATACACACACATAGACAGAGTAATACAAAATCATGGCACCTTTCTAATAATACATAGCCCGGTGGCTGGTGCATTACATATTTGTATATATAGCACATATACAGAATGATGCAATGCAGATACATATGAATTACACTGTTTGTAGAAATGAACTTACTGCTAAAAAAGAATTGGAATAGAGAAGCTGAAACTGTATTACTACAGTGTATTACGTATCCCTTAAGTGTTACAGTTATGGGACATAAAAGCTAATTTTAGTCAAGAGGCAGCATATGTTGTCTGAGTTCCATGAGTAGAATGCTGCCAGTATGCTTTATGCTAGTGAGCCTAAAGAGAATTTGGATGGCCCCATTACAGCTCTGTAGTTTTTAGAAAAGCTCTTAATGGCACTGAAACCCTGGATAATAAAAGCATTTGTTAAATCATAGAACTTCTATTCAGTCTCATACCCAGCGAGCAAAAGAAGGCTGTGGGAATACTATGTTACACTCAGAAAAATTTTAAAAGCAAACAGACAACATTTTATCTCACGATTATGCATCTGCTGGTATCAGGATATATTTAACTGTGTTTATACAGAAAGTAAACAGGTAATTTGACTTCAATGAGAATCAGTAAAGTACTTTGATGGGATTTTTTTTAAGAATTTTTTTTACAGTGAAAGCATGGTTGGGCATTTTTACTGCATGAAATTGGAAACTGCTTGAAATATGAGTATTGACTTGGTTTATTCTTGTGTTCATCACATAAACAAAATGCTATAAAATAACTTTACTAAATAATGCAAGAAAAGAACATTTAGTAATACAACTATTGGCATCTTCAAAGGCCTAAAGAACTAGTGAGGTGCTACGTATGCATATAATGTTTTAGAAATGCACCAGAAAGCCATGTCTAGAAACCTGGATGTTTATTTAATATTAATTGGTGGAAAAATAGGAAACAGCAGATAGTGAGACCCCCCCTACTTCCATTACACTTTCAAAGAAGCTCTTATTCCAATACACAAACATTATTACTTGATATAAATAATACTTATTGCAGCTTTTACTCAAGTATTAGTTTTGCTGAGAAGAACGTAACTCTGCTTTCTTTTTGCCCAGCAATTTTCCTCCTTTTGTGATATAATGATATGGTTCTGCATAATGTCCTGCACTGTACAGGGTTTCCAGGTGTTTCAGTCACTGCTGACAAAACCTAACCTGTCTCTTTTTTATGTAGCCTGTTAACATTGGTCAGGAAAAGGTGAAGACAATGAACTTTTCTCCATGACTAAGGTTAAAATAATGATTTCTGATAAAATATCATTTCCTTTTTCAATAAGCTGAAATGTTACTCTTTCTATGCTGATAGGCTGCCAAGGCTTTTATTAAAAGCTGGAAAATTTGGCATGTTTTCCCCTAAGACCTGAGTGGATTGTTCATCTGATGCAGGCACATATGAGGCAATTGATTTATCGTGCTTGAGTTTTTGTGCCCTTGACATTTATATCTTAAAAATAAAACCAGCCTGGAACTGCACAGCACATTGCAAACAGGAGGTGTATCCCTGCAGACTTCAGCTATTTAGCATTGGTTTAGTGGTAAGGGGCAAGTAGCTGTTAAGCAGTGTAATAGTGCTCTTTTCACTTGTATGTCATATTTAGAACTCTGAATGTGTGTTCTTTGGGATAGGCAGGTATCAACAATATCATAATTTGATGGTGTCTGTCACACTCAGATTACTTTTGTTATGATCTGCTCCAGGGCAGGATTCAGCCCCAACCTGACAAGACTGAAGTAGGGGACTCCAGTTGTAGCAGCTGCAGATTATGCCAAATACCATGCTAATTATTTTTTAGCTTCTGTTCAACAGGTGAACAAATCTGTCCTTAGACTGTCCTAAACTACAATAGTAAACTGAAATGGGAGGGGAAGTTAGGAGCAATCAGATCTGTCAAAACGGCTTGTTTTCTCTAAACCTGTCCAGTAAAAGTCATCTTTTGTATCTGCAAAATAATCTGGAATGTTAAGTAACAAGAAAGGAGACCCCAAAAATGCCTCCAAACACCATTTTGGTCCTATTTGTGGGAAAGGACTATAAGCAAAGATCTGTCTCCACAGCAGACAGAGGAAGGGAGTGACTTTCTAGGATGCTCTTAGTTTGAGATCATAGCCCTTAGAAGCATTACAGAGCCAGGAATGCAAGCTCAGTGAAACTTTGGGACGGATTTACAGAATCACTTACCAAATGTAAATGTCTGATGGAAGGAAACAATAAGAAGGGAAGAACAGTTTTCTGGCACCTAGTAGGCACTTCAGTCCCTGGAAAAATAATTCTTTGTGTTAATATGATTTATAGGATGCCGTCATGATTGATTATGCTGGAAAATCTGATACTAAAGTTGTGAAGATTCTCATATGAAAGGAAGAGGCCAAAATGAATCTATTTACTGGGGACAATAAAAAATGAAAGAGTCAGCTTTATGATAATATTCTAGGAATACTGATGGAATTTTATTAATCCTGCATGGTGTTGCCAGTGCAGAAAGATCATGGCTGGAAAGCTGCCCAGTGAAAAAAGGACTAGGGGTGCTGGTGACAGCAGCTGAACATGATCCAGAGTGTG
>VZTT01020923.1:71154-81969 GCA_013400855.1 Buphagus erythrorhynchus
CTGTCGTTGGAGAGGTGGCACTGTCGTCCTCCAATCCACTGTCACCTTTGGAAAATTATATATATAGAGTCAAAAATTAAACTCACTCTCTTTTTCACCTTTCAAGTTACAGTGTACACACGTCTTGTTTCTCGTGTCCTATAACAACACCTAGGTAATCCATCTTGAAGTGTCTCATGATTATTTTTTCTTTTTCTGAAGTACATTAATTGAAAACACTTCTATGAGATATAGAAATAAATTTGAACTGGCTGTTAACTCTTTACATCTGTTTTAATTGAACCAGAAATCATTTTAAATTCTGCCATTTCACTAAGGAGCACTGACATGTCACAAAAGAAGAGACTGAGTGTACTTTGTGCCTCTGAGGAAAGGTGCTAAATTTGCTCGGTCTAGGAAAAACAGGCAACATATTGTATGCTGATTTTAGCACAGGTAGAGAGACAGAGGGTATGCCTCTGACTTAGGTTGGGCGGGGTGTGGAAAGATGACTTCGATGGAATGTGTGAATTCAGTGCAGTCAAGAATGACATAGGTGTTTTATGAAGTTTAGTTTATATATGTTATATCATGTAAGGCAGATGTAAAAAAAGCTTTAGAATGTGCAGCAATATGTAGATAGACTCTTATTTTATATAATCTGTGTTCCCCCGTGTTGCACAGCACCTTGAGTACCTTCCCCTCTCTATTGCTAAGGGTCTTCCTCTGAGCAACAAATGTAACCTTGGTCAGAGCTTTTAGGCCAATATTCTTTGATCACAATGCATTTAATGATATTAATGTTGATATTAATGTTATTGATGCCATAATTACTGAGAGTGAAAAATATTGCTTTTAAATATTCTTTTTTTTCCTCCTGCACCTTTACATAAATGCATCCCTGCTCTCACAATCGAGTCTAACAGATTTTGGTACAGGAGAAAATACTGTATTCACTTAACACTAGGAACATGGAGTTCCCTGTCTTCAGTTATGGAAGAGGTGTATTTATGGAATATGTAAAATCTGTTATTCCCTGGGTTGTTTGCCTGGCTGATGTTAGAAGACCAAGTCTAATGTTTGCATTCCTGGCGTTACTTCAGAAGAAGCTGAATCCCAAACAGGTATAAACCTCCAGGGTAAGTATAGGTTAAAGCCATTTTCAAAGTAACTTCACACTGTCTTGCACTCAAGACAGCACCAGCCTGAAGTGGCACTTACCGACTTGAAATATCCCAGTTGTGCTGCGCCCACCTTTGGAGCTTTGATGTCATTTTGCTCCTCTTCGGACTTGATTCCCAGAGCTGAGAGATTCGGTGCAGACGCTGATTTTGGTTTCAGGGTCTGTGGACAGAGACATGCATGAGGGAGGCACAATTANCTGGACACAAAAATATGAAAGAAAACATACAGAGAGAATGGTGCTTCTGAAGCTGGTGGTAAAAATTAGCATGGTTATTTGGAATATTGTTTTTAGTAAGATTAAAAGATTGAATTCCTCATCCATGAGAAAATTTTTTTTTTCTAGGATATATTTTTTAGAACTTTAGAACTATGCCAAAATGGTGAAACTAATGGAGCCTGCTAATTCATTTTATATGATTATGCAATGACAACTGACAATTTGACTGTGCATTTTAACTAAGTACTCATTTTTACTTTTAATTCATATGAATATCCATTTAAGCCTTTAAAGGAGACTATTGTATAGAACAGAATTTCAAATATTTGCTCTACTTTAACTGTCTTTTAAGAAGACTTTTTTCCTCTTGCATTTTAAATTATGCTAAGTGTCAGTGTGTTGCCTGTTGTTTTAGCTGATATTTGCCACTTTAGCCTTTTTCCTAATATAAATTTTGTTTACCTGTGTATCATACAGGTATATGTTGTGTTTTGAGCTGCATACAATCATACAGGTTTATGATCTAGATGTTTATATGTCACATATATAAAGTTGGTTTAAACAACTTCAAGTTACTCCCTGATCTAGGGCATTCTACTTATGCTGTTAGTGCACCTTCATGACATCCCAGAGCAACTTTTATTTCCTTGCACTGAGAAAGTCCTCTGATCTTGATCATTTTAAACAGTAACACAATCCAAGAAAATTTCTGTAAATCCTTGTAACTCTTAGAGGTAAGACTGTGCTACTCTGGAATGCTACCAGCTGTAATCAAGTCATAGAATCATAGAATCTTTTAGGTTGGAAAAGATACTTTAAAAAGTTCATTCATTTCAATCATTAACTTAGCACTGCCAAGTTCGTGACTAAAACATGTACCTAAGTGCCATATCTACATGTCCTTTAAGTGCAAGTGATTGCAATCTTGATTTAAAGTTGAACACAAATCATGCTAGAGTTATAAAAGCATACGTGTTCTATTCACCTCAAGTCACAGCAGCATCTCAACTTACTTTTGCAATGCCTTTGTGTGAAGGTGAATAGGAAATCATAAATATAATGTAGAGGAGGAATTAAATTAAATGTTCAAGACATAGCTCTGCTTGAAACCATTTAACACCTGCTACTAATGACAGCCACCACTAATCTTGCTAATTATTTTATATTCACATGATATGGTTCTCTTTTCCTCTCTTGCACATTTTCTCTGTTCAGCGCATGAATAAATCTGACTAACATAATTTGAGCACTCAAATAGCATTTTTCAGGATCAGAAGCCCTGTGCAAGAAATGTTGACTTTCTATGGCAACAGGGCCAGAAGGGGTGTTCTCTTTGTTAGAACTTTTAGGTGCAATAGTTACCATAATAACACTTTTGGTCACCTTCATTTCAGTTCAATAAATTCAGTGACGTGCATTCAGTTTGTTGATATGGAATTGTAAGACTATCAAACAATCCAATATAATGAATATGTAGATTTTCTTTTTTTGAAACATGGATGCTTTGCTACTCTTATATTGACAATTAGATCCTAGGTAAAGAACTGAATCTCAAGATACTGTGATGGGCTAACTGGACAAGATTTGCACAAGTGATTAAATGTAGTTTTTCAAAGTCCAAATTATCTCCTTGAATTAATCTGTATTTGGCTAAATTTGTATCATTAGAATATGGTTTTAGACGTAAAATAGAATGTGTTTTACCTTGTTCCTGGTATAGAGTGAACAGTGGTTTGTAAAATTGCCATATGATTTTTTTTCCCTTTGATATCTTTTCCACACTCAGAAGTTTTTAAAGGCATGCAGTTATGCAGATATCTATAGTGCACAGCTGGTACTTTTAACTGTGTTTCTAGCTAGGAGTAGATGACCAACAAGAAGACATACAGCTCTTATAAAGTCTGTTTGGGGTTCCTCATACTCCTGTGGAAGCTGAGAGCTAGAACCTGCAGTCTGCTATTCCTTCAGAAAAAGGTATAAACGATTTAACCTGGGGAAACTCCTGCAGGTACCGACTCCCGTGACAGAATTTTTCCTTTAGGAACAGAACAGCGTGGTCCTTTGAGGAATTTCCACCTTGTCTTACAAGTAATCTGTGCTGAGTTGACAACTTCTTTCACCACATTTAGAGTGATGTTAAATAAGGTCATTCAGAAAATGGAATTGTACTGATATTAAGCTAAGTTAGCCTTGGTGAATTGCAATACTAAAATATTGTAAATTTAAGAATTATTGTTAGTTTACATTTTAAGACAGAATACTAAAATCACTGGTAGATTAGAAGAACTGTGTAAGATGCATTATATTTTCCTCTGGGTTCTAATAATAAAATACAGTTATTCTCACTCATAGGCATGTTGTGAGTATTTTTAGGCTGAGGTAAGTACTTCTGAGTAATGTAACTGCCCTAGAGTAGTGTGGGTGTGTGTGTTCATGTGGCCAAGACAGGAAAGAATACATAGTTCAGAAGAGGATTTAATATGTTGTCTTCCAAATTATATAAGATAGATATATGTTCTTTCAAAATCCTATCATCATAGTCATGGAAACGTGTTCAAAATTAATTTAATGCAGTATCTTTCTATTGGGTTCAGACTTGTAGAAGCTGGAGCAGGACATTTTCATTTTGTATGAGCAATTCTCATTCTAAATGAATGGAATGTGGATCAGTGTTTCCATATAAAGAGATGGCTCTGGTAAAGCTCATCTTTTCCATCAATAATAGATACCTGTCACCCTGGCAGTTAAGAAATCCTAACCGGTACTGACTGTTTTCAGATGTATTTCAAAATGAGACTTAAGCAAAGGTTCTTCTGTTGGCAGTTTGAATCATTATTTGACTTTACTCAGTTTGCAGATGCAAACAGGCATGTTATAAGTACACACACATTTTTACAGCATGCTTTATTAATTCTTTAAGTTAGAAATTGTCTGTTCATATCTGTCAGAGGTAGATTTATAGGGATGGGCTAAAGGACTTCTAAATCTTTTCTTCTCATAGCCTATCCCATTAGTACCATCAGCCTTCATCATGATGGTGGAAAAAAAATACCTATACAACATTTCATGACAGTTAAAACCTATCCATAGCAATGCCTTGATTTACTCAAATATTTTTAACTTTCAATTAAAATAATGGTACTTCACCCAATCTAGTCTTAGCTCTGAAAAGGCAAAAGCATGACTGTAGTTTACCAGCTAAGCAGTTTGTAGGAATCCCAAAATACATTTTTATGTGGTTGACATTGTGTGTTGTTGTTTTCACAGTGCTGAATGTCTTGTTCCAAGGTTACTTTCTAAAGAATTCCCAGCAAATGCAAGCATATAGTAAACAATTACTTTTGCAAGCATTTTTGCTGTCCTTGGAGCAACTGTGGTGTTGTTCTACCAGCCCCTAATCAGGGCTGTCAGTGAGCAGCGAAGGCCAAACTGCAGAAGACAAACATCTGTAAGGACAGGAATGCAAGTGGAGACTCCAGGACACTTGTCTATCTTAAGAGGTATTCCTCTCAGGAGGACTAGGTAACAGCAGAATTTTAATCAAAAAAAATGTCCCTTATCCATCCTTAGGAATAAGGAATAAAAACTAGCTGAAGTGCATGGAGCTGATGCAGGATTAAATGAAGACTGTGAAACAACATGAGGTAGAATCCCAGTGCTGTAAAATGTTAAAATCAACTTGTGTGGTATGTAGCTAGAGTCTTTCTGGCAGCATTGTACATTCCCAGGAAAATGGCCAAGGACTTTATATAAAGATGGCTCTTGACTATGTGAATCAGATGAGAAGCTCTTCCTAGCAGTGAATAAACTTGCTCATCGTGTGTCTGAGTCATCAAAACTAGTCTATCCATGACCTCTAATTAAAGGTCTTTTAATTCTTTGTCCATATTCTTGCCCACTTTTCCTATTAGTGAAACATAGCAAGTATATACAAATAGTTAAAATAATAGAGTAATACATATCCAGAAAAATTTATTCCTATTTTTGCAAGGAGAATCTGTAGAAATAATTCCTTCCTGAAATTTTACCCACAATGGTATTTTTACTGGGCAGTTTTTTTGTTTTTTCTCCTGCATGCATAGAATGGCTGTTCAGAACATGAACATTTCAGACCTTAAAATAACATTTCACCTACGTTACTCAGCACAACAGTCTGAAAATTCACATGAGAAGAAGTACATTTTTAGTGATGTGGAATGCTGACACATTTATGCTATGGGTTAGCATGCATGTCAGAAGAAAGGTCTGGGAAAGACAAAAGGCGTTTGTTGTGCTTTTTGATTTCTGAGAATTAAATTATTAATCAATCCACACTTTTATATACTGATATCTGTAAAAGATTAACATATCTCAGCTGCAGAGATTAAGGAGAGAGGCCATAAATCTTGTCATAGAGAAGCTGATGAATGTCTAAAAGGACATATTCCCCAAGTACTTTGCAGATCTCAAGACTAACACAAGGACACAGTATTTTACAAAAGGGAATGAAAATGTTCCTCTCTTTTCTTCCTCCTTCTCCAATTGGAAGCCAGAGATGTTTTTCAGCCAGAAAGTCTCTGCCTGAAGGGGAACATAAGATTACTAATCTGTTTTGTTATGAAAAGCCTATGCAAAAAAACACGTATTTGCTAAAATTTCTGAAAATTAATGGTGATGGATTATTGTAACTATCCATTTAAATTTGTTTTGTCATGATCACATCATGAACAGCAGAACATTGCAGCGGAAACATACGCACAGCAGACTGTCCAAATATATCACAGGCTTGCTGAATGTAAAGGAAGTTTGCTGTCCAGAGTCCTCAGCTCTGTTGACAGTTCAGGATGTTCAGCAGTGCTCAGCCTTTGGGAAGGGGGAGTGTTGCTGCTGAAGTTCCCTGGGATAACTCCTGTGCTGTCCAGAGACAGAGCATCCACACCTCTCTGAGAATTCTACTGGTGTGCACCCAGCTGTTTCTCAGGGCAGGTAGTGCATACTCTGCACAGCTCTCTTAGCACAGAGCTACACCTGACATCATTGCTACACAGGCTTCTTTGGACAGAATTCCTGTCAAGAATTTTAAGGAAGGGTTTGCTTGAAATCAGCTGATATAATGTAATAAATGATGACTTGCAGCAGACAAGACAAACTTGGTCAAACTTTGTCAAACTGTAATGGGAAAAGAAGATGGTATTTGTGAAAAGAAACTAAGTATTAAATTGTGATGGCTCTTTACTGTAAAATGTTTAAAAAATTAAAGTACAAATTCTTTGGTTGGTGTTGCCTTTGACTATGTTTTTGTGGTTTTTTCAGTTAGCATTAAGCTATGTCTTTTAAGTATAGGAAATATAATTAAAATATTGTTTAAAATTATTACAGATTTAATTTTGTGCATTATTGTGGTGAAAGTGTGGTTCTATCTATCCTAACAGTCCGTTTTTTGGTAAGGACTCAGGGTATTAAAATACTTGCTTCTGGACACATATTTTTTTAAAAAGTGCTTGGCAAACCAAGCATCACAAAGAGTTAGATAACAAGTACATACTGGGGCCTCCACATGGTGTGGTCTGGGCTGTATCGGAAGCATGTGCCCATACTGTGGAGCTCTGAGTTCAGATACCACTGAATGTGGGCAGATTACACTAAGATAGCTAAATAGTTACTCCCCCTATATGTCTGTCCCACTTTTTTCCTGAGGGCTTGTATTTCCATGATAAGGGGAAGTAAAGAGCCTAAAAGTGCCTTTAAAATTTCATGGGCTGGAGGTGGAGAAGGTGTCTGAGATGTCTGTATTTCTTTGTGAAATGTGTGTCACTAGACAAAAGGGAGGAAGCAACTGAAAACCAAATTAGGTCTGGAGTTGTGCACAACCTTTGTTCCACCCTCTGGTACAGGCCAGATAGATCCTGTTTCAAATATTATTAAACTCAAACAGAACTTCTGGAAAGTGATATTGGGAAAGAACATATTTTATGGGGAAAAGTGCTGTAGAATACCAGTGAGGAGAACGTGACTGTGAACAACAGTGGGAGTGTTTTTATTTCATCTAAGTTTGAAATAGGAGAACACGATAGACTGCTGAAAGCAACTCTAGCAATGCAATATCCAGTATCTGGAGAACAAAATCCTTTTGTTTCCTGACCTCGGCCTCATCAAACAAACGAAGAGAAAAGTGTTATTGAGCTGGAGGAATCTGTTTACTGGAACAAATACTGAAGCTCTACACTGGCATCTTAGAGCACAAAAGATGTTGGAACAGAACAGTCCTATTCTGGAAAAGAGAAGCAGCAATCATGGATAGATGACAATGAAATCAACAGAAAATGAACTTGAACTACAAAGTAAACTTTGTCAATAATTTTGTTTCTTTTATTTAGCTGACAGCTGTACCTAAAATTGATCTCAGTTACACTGACGTAAGATGTTTTAAGGACTCTTTAAGTAACAGCTACATTTAATTCTGTGTGAAATATTCAAGTTAAATTTCCTTGTGCCTTCAAAAATGCATTATCTGCTTGAGTGAATAATGGTGAAAAATATCTATCCAAAATTAGTGTCAGTTTTCTGTATTGTAAAGTAAATGAAATTAACTGTTGTTTAGTGCATACTTGTAATGAGCTCAGGAAGCTTCTGATCAGCTTGCTGTAATATCAAAGGCATTGTTTAGTATTTGTGTTTTGTTTTCTCTACCGAACAGCGTTCAGTATATGAATATTCTTTTACTCTATATCTGGTGGGTTCTGGTGCATTCTCTGGTGTATGTAACTAATCATCTAAACTATGTACTTTGCTTCTTGACTGGATGATATGCTTTAAAAATAGGAAGAATATAATGCAGAGTAAATAATGCATTTTTATGCTAGATTACTTGTATTAATTTCTTTATTTTTATTAATCTTTGTGATTTTTCTGCAATTTATGGCCACTTTTGAATACTTATGGATTAGTGTGAGTCATAGTAGACAACTGAATTCTCTATTTTTTTATTTGAAATCACTTCTATGATTAGTAAAAATATAAATATATTAATTTATGATCTTACAAATCACATTCCAATATATTATCAAGATTTTTCCACAAGTTTATTCATGTTTCTAAGAGGTATGTACAAAAAGGCATGAGACAGAAAGAAATTTTTGAATAATATCTCGGAAGTTTTAAAATGCACTTCTGGTTTTTATCTTTAGGAAAAAAAAATTCCTATAAATGACAAGATGAAACTTATCATCCAAAAGCAATGATGCACTTTGAGTTTTCATAGACCCATTTCATCCTGTGAGTGAACTACAGACACCAAAATATCACCAACTGCAACAAAACATCTGCAATAAATCATACGACCCTTCCTCACACCTGCAGAGAAGAGCTGGGTAAGCAGTTGAATCTTCCAGGAATCCCGAAGGTCATCGCCTCAACCTCAGGCTCTCGTGCACCACAGCAGTGAAAGCTGCACACCTCCTCTTGCTCTCCCAAGGGTGACATTGTGCCTTTTTGATTTGACTTCGTTCCTTTGGCATGCTTGCCAGTGTCATGTCCTCTCATGCACTTGTGAAATTTGTTCATCTAGGAGAAAAAGAAATAAAATCGATTATCTATAGCTCCTCTGTGGCTCCATGAAGGACTAGGACATGATATGCTGATGGACTCAAGCGATCAACCCAGTCTAAGCAGCAAGTCATTTTATCAGGAATCTAAGAACAGAGATGTAGGTGTACAATTCTGTGTTTTCTATAGTTAGATCTGACCTCTGCAATCCCCTTTTCAGTGTCTGACCTGAACATCCTCTTGCTACTTAAATTCTGAATGTTATTGTCTCCCCTGACCAGCACTGCTATCACGAGCTGAGATCTCATATACCTGCTGAAACAGCCCTGACAATTTGTTGTATTCTAAACAAATTTTAAGTCTACAAGATTTATTTTTGTGTTTGTTCTCTTTTCACAACCTGTTCTCCTCCCCCACTAGAGAGTTCTGTTATTCTGGAGTATACATGGCAAAAGAATGGAACGGCAGATGGGGCTGCTCCATATTTAATGCCTTCAGGGAGAAGAACACAAGGGCATGCAGAGCACATGTGGTCCAACAACAGTCTGTTAAGGCAAACCCTCAGAAATGTGGGAAGCTAGTGCCCCAAGAGTGAGAGTCACAGAGACAGAACAGCTCAAACCACACTCCTCTGGTGCAAGAAAGCTTACTATTCTCATATGAATCTATGAAGCATTCAACCTGATACTTCGTAAGTCAAAGATTTTGCTCAGAACGCTGGAGAAGTTTTGGATGAGAAGATGTGAAGAGGGATACCATCACCTCCTGTTTCTGTGGGAGATGATAGTGTGGAGGGGACCAACAGTACAAAAACTAGATCCTAGCTGCTTTGAATCTTAGAAGCTGTACCTCATGTGATCTCTGTGCTCATTTACAGAGACACTGAGAATAGCACACTTTTTTTAATGACCTGCTTTATTATGTTCATATATCTCTTATCTCTGGGTAGTGTTGTATTGCTTAGTGATCAGCACAAAATCTGTCTTTCATCTTAAAAGCACTGATTTGTCTGGTGGGACTGGGTAAGGCAGAACCTGAACAAGCTGTACAGGTGTGTCAGGAAAATTAAGCCACAAACACCAGAGGTTTATGTCCAAAAAGGAGACAGAGAAGTCCTTTTACTTTATTGGAATAAAGGGAGAGGCCATGGGGCATTACCCTGAGATCTCTCAAATTTTTGGAGGACGAAGCCTCCTTTTTATCCTATATTCCCAGCTGCATTTTCTTCTCTCTTTCCCCATTGGCTGAAGTACTTGAGAGGTACAGACTTCCCAGAACACCTGATACCTAAGATTCCCCTCTAATGTATAACCCTTCCTTTTAATTTTTAATTCTTATGGAATTCATGGTTTTTCCCCATTGTTTCTTTCATCTTTCAATATCCAATTTCATTTATCAGCAAACCTACAGTTTGTTTGAAAAGGCAAAATACATATATATTTTTTCCATTCATCTATCAGTGGAATCCTTCCCATTGTTTATCTCTCAGTGCTAGTCTTATCTACCAGCAGACCCACAGCTTGTTTGTAAAGACAAATTCATCATTACTCTCAGGTAGAAGAGGGAAAGATATTCCAAAATACTCCTTTCCAACCTTTGGAGCAGTCTCACTGAACTTTCCCTGGACCTCAGTCTGCTCTGTCTGGGTGGCATTGCTGGCTGTGAGAAAAGAACTTCTGGGCCAGTCATGAGGGGGTGACAGGTATTCCTCCCTTACATTAACAATTGTAGAAAGGACAGAAAAGCATCTGTCTGCTGCACCACACGTTTTGTTTAACAGCTGAAATGATTAAGTGTGAACCTGCAGAACTGAACTGCTGCTGTGGCATTTGCCTGAGCAAAACAGAAAAGCTTTGGGAAGAGCCCATGTCCTGGGATGTGCATAGGGAAGTTAGTTTGGTTTCTGGGCA
>VZTT01020923.1:82345-103234 GCA_013400855.1 Buphagus erythrorhynchus
GGGCCGTGCCGCGGGGCGGGCGGGGCGCCCCGGGCTTTGGAGCGGCGCCTTTGGAGCGACACCTGCCGCCGGCTCCGCGCACGGCCACGGACTGCCAGCGCCCTTTTCCACAGCGCTCTGATCCTTCGCATGCAAGTCTTCTGGAGACCCAAAAGAAAGGCCTCATGACTGACAACTTCAGTTGGATGTTGCAAATAAACCTGCTTTCATGCTCGTATGCCGTTCTCCTTACTACAAAACTAATAGCAACACTACCAACTTAGCTGCTTCATGCTGTCTAGCAGCAGTAGCAGGTTTATAGCACAACTTGGCAATAAGATGTCATGTCAAGCAGAGAAAAGGACTCTGTGAGATCAGACTTGAGCTCTGACTTGTTTTAATGTTGTTCTTTGTAGTAGCAGAATATTAGATTCAGACTCTGGTGCTTGTTTTACTAAATGTCATGTCTCAGCATTTGTGTTTTACTTGTCTCATTTCTGCTGTGGTACTCTTGTGTACTCAGGTTGCAGTTGTTCAGCTGCATTTTCTGAAGCTAACACGGATAGAAATACAACCTGGATAACTCACCGGGGGAGATCTCTCCCAACAGTATGTAACTTGTTCTTATCATGCAGCCAAATGATCTCATTTTTAAAATTAAATTACATTGTAGAAGACAAACTTGGTTTTATCAGAAATCCAGAATTTGCTGATTATTTGCTCTTTCCATCATTTTCAGCAGAGAGTTAACTTTCTCTAGATAACTTTGCCCATTTCCAAAATGTAAGTAATTCATCCTTAAAATGGAATAGGGGATTAAAATGACAGAAAATTTATGATTACCAGATGCACACAATATATTAGCTGAGCTGGTACTTATTAACATAGATAGTTCCCTTATTACATTAATTTTACATGAAGATATGTGGAGTCTGTCATCTGGAATTAGAACTACATTGACATACAACACCCAGAGTCACTTTTGACAAGCATAAGCCTCCAAGTTACCCAACCCAATACTTTAACAAGCCTTGGGCATCCAGTAGCCTCCTCTTTATGCCCCTCTTTCCATGTAGAGGTAGGCAACATGTGGGGCCCACCTGTGAGCAATGCTGCACCCCCAAGTAAACAGTAAAAATTGTGAAGTCCTCCCACAATAAATATGACTGCTTTTCCCTTAGGCAAATATAACTAGGCAATAATACTAAGGTGCCCATAACTGAATTTAGATGCCTCACATTATATTAGACAATTGAGGAAAACTTATGATTTTCATCTAACATTGATTTTTCAAGTATTAGCTTGTAAAAGGTTTGTTGCTGAAATTCTTTCTCTATTCAGTGAAGCAGACTGTGTTGGAATGACTCAGTGTGATGTTTTCCATCTTAATGGTTTGATAAACAGCTCTGTCTGGTTTGTGTTGTTTCTTTCCAGCAGAGGAAGTGACTGGGAAATGAAACGAACCTGCACAGTTTCCTGGACTGGACTCTGCTTTGTTTGCTTATTTGATCACATATTTAGTTGTCTCATAGTGTCCCTATAAAGCAGGACAATAATGTTCACCATGGAGTTCTCTAAGAAATTAGAAACAACGGAAGGAAAATTTCATTTCTTCAGATTGCCAGCAGCTCATTTTGGAAAAAAGATATTACTAAACAAGATTATTAGAAGACTTCTACACAAAGAATATGCCGCTGTTATTATCCTATCTCCCTCATAAAGCAATAGTGATAACTGTAACCATAATGCAGTGAATTCCAATTTTACATGAAAAAAACTATTCTTTCTAAATTATCTGGAATATAGCATTCATTATTTTTCTTATATTGAGGATAAGAGGGTTTTCTGACTTTTAACTCCATATTGGCTCTAGAAAGATAATAATGACTTCTTTCTCCAGGAGGTTTGAGAAACCTGAACAATCTGTTAACAAATTTATGCTGCTGTTGTGCCTTTGAGAGAAGTGCTGAGTATGTATCCTTGTCTTTAAATAGAAAGCAGTCAAAGGATAATTGCTGCATTTAAAAACACTGAGAGCATTCTAAGTAGGAAGGAACAGTAGTTCTGTAGAAAAAGTATAAGAAAAAGAGAATATCTGCGTTATATTCCTGAACTGGGCAGATTTTTCCTTATAACCTTGGGCAAAATGCTTCATCTCTGCCTATCTACATTTCTGTATTTTATTCTGTATAAAATGGGGATTATAACCCTTTTCTGCCTCAGAGAATACTAAAAATATATGTGTGGGGACAGACATCCTGAGATGGAAGGTGTTATCTGACATTATAAATGGAAACACAGGATATGGCTACACAGGCTCTCAGTTTAGAGCTGATCTAATCACACAGAGGAAACCCAAGAAATAGAGTCAACAAACCTCATTCTCAAAGGCTCCAGTTACTACCTGATTGTATCGCTCATGTGTATTTATTTCTGTCTCTGGGAGCCTGATTCTCCTAGAATATGCTTTTAACTGCTACAGATCTTCAGGGGGGAGGAAGTGTTGAGATTAGTTTCTAACCCACTAGATATTATATTTAAGAAATCTTTGAACAGTATAACACATAAAAAGTTACTACAGAAAAACTACCCTGCCTCAGGACAATGAAAAGCTCCTGGACGTAGGAACCAAATGTGGTTCCCCCATTTTAGCACACACCCCAAAACAGGCAAATCTTTGCAGCTCCAGTGCTGCTCTTTTTGTCCCTCAACTGCTAGCAGTTCAACACTGGTAGTAATAAGCTGCAGTTGGAAATTCTACATCTTCCTCTAATCTGAGCATCTGGGAGCGTGTAATGTAGGCTTGGATTCCCAGACATTTACAAGCCTAAAACCCACCAATGCTTTAACAGCCATAGAGGCATGTATTCCTACATGCCTTTATGAATTCAAACCTTAAAAGTCACTTGGTTAGGCCTATTTATTGCACCTCTTAACCTAACCAAATATGTTCATTTTTTAAGCAGGCATAGAAAAAGGATTCAATAGCTTAATGCAGGAAACAGAAAAATGCCATATTCACTAATGTAGATACATGAAATAATAACCATCAGGCTACCATGTGGCAGGCAGGAACACCAGGAACTGTTCTTCTTTTCTTAAGAAGGCTATGGATTGAAGTTTTTTTGGTTTTTCCTTACAAATATACAGTAATATACACAGAATTCCTCCTAATAGTGTGAATGAAATCAGTAATCTTCAAGAACTGTAATGGAAAAAGCTATGAAAAGGTATGAAGTGGACTTCAGGAGATGGATAATCAGCTTCATAAATACTAAGAGTTCATTAAAGTGAGTAGCAATTTTTTTTCCAATATTTGTAGGAAGATCAAGCTCAAGTTGCATTCTGCAGGGGATATTGTTACCTTGACAGTCATTTTTGTCTGCAAGTATGGTACACAGTGTTACGAAGTGACTAATTGCTATACTCAAACCTCCAGGAAAGAAAATTAAAATGTTTCCTTCTATTTTTAGAACTGTTTATCCTATACATTTAACACAGCTAGGGACACAGCTAGTACATCCTTTTTTTGACTAGTTCATTGGAAAGGAAGAAATGAGCATCAGGATAAACTCTCCAAACACTGAGAGGGGAGCAGAAAAATCAATAAACACTCTAAAAAACATTACAGAGTGAAATTTTCAGACTGACTCCTTAAAGAGTACACTGTCAGGAAACTGCCTAAATACAGCCAGCTCAAGTACAATCACAAGATGACATTTGCTTATCAGTTCATGAATATTTTTGCCATTTAAAACAAAAGCACTTGGGGAATTGGTTCCTTCTTTGCCAACTGGTTGCTTTCTCTTCTTCCTGGTGATGTAAGGAAAAACCCAAACCTTCACCTTGAGACTTTCTGCTCACATAGACATGACAGTTGCTACTGGAATGAGAAATATGTGCCTGGGGAAATGAGCAAATAAAGTAAGGTTCTTAAAATAAAATAATACCATAAAACCCGCAACCCTGACTATATTGCTTTAAAGTGAAATAAGGTAAAACAATACCACAAAAAAAAAAATAAATCAGAAAACTCCAATTATTTTGTCATTCCTGCTTGCATAGTATCATAATGCTTTGTAGAGCTTTATTATTGACTTATGCTGTATTTAATGAGTTATGTTTGCCTAGTGATATTATCCCATTTATAGAAATAATTTCCTTACAAATACATTAGCACATCTTTTTAAACTGGTTTGCTACATGCCATTTTTTTATTCCATGTCTTATTTTGATAGTTTCCCCATGCACACCTTTTTCTAGGGCTGATAAAGATCAAAAGTCTTTGCTCTAAAATACTGAATCCAGATATGGTCAAAACTCCTACAATGATCTAAGCTGATGATCTATGTTCAAAATGAAACCTATATATTTACATATATATTTAGAAGTATTAACTCAGTTTTATTACAGGGCTTCATTCCAGGCTCCCTTCCAAAATTATTGCTCTGATTTTTAAAATTAAATAGTTGTCACAAAGTTGCTTTAACTTTCAAAAATATTTTGACAGTATTTTAGGGAGTTTTGACACAATAGAAATGCTCTTGCATAGTATTTTTATGGAATCACTTGCTGGCAGAAGATGATTTGATGTGATTCTTTTTACTGAAACTTCATATATGTAACATGACTGTGATATGACAGACAGCACGGGACTAAGAAAGTATCAGGTAGTTTTACTGAGCTTGTTGGAATCTGTTTGCTGGAATCTGTTGGAATCTGCAGCTATACTGCTCTGTAGAGAGATGTATAATGGTGTCCACCCCTGTGGGATCAATAGCATTTAATATGGAGTGGGCTTCAATGTGCATTTGTCTGTGTATCTTCCTCTTGGAAAGAAATTCTCCTTATGACTAAAGAGTACTGGAAAAAAAGGAAACCTCTCAGATAGCCAAGGCACCAGCAGAAGAAAAACAACTGTCCTGAGATGCAAAACATCAGTACTGCTTCCAGTTTATTGGAGAGCTAGCATTTTTCATTTAGACTAATGTTATTCATCTAGATCCTGCCCTTCTACTCAGCCCTAGTGAGGCACATCTGGAGTGCTGTGTCCAGTTCTGGGCTCCTCAGACCTGGAGAGACATGGAGCTCCTGGAGCAGGTCCACGGGAGGGCTACAGAGATGGTTAAGGGACTGGAGCATCTCTCTTGTGAGAAAGGCTGTGGGAACTGGGCCTGCTCAGAGAACAGACAGCTTAGAGAGGACTGTGTCAATGTCTGTCACTATCTGAAGGGAGGGCATCAAGAGGATTGAGCCAGGCTCTGCTCAGTGGAGCCAAGCAATGGGACAAGAGGCAGTGGGCAGAAACTGAGGCACAGGAAGCTCCCCCTGAACATGAGAAAGAACTTCCTTACTGTGTGGGTGGCCATGCACTGGAACAGGTTGCTCAGAGAGAGTGTGGAGTCTCCCTAACTGGAGATATTGAAGAACTATCTACACCCAATCCCATGCCAAGTGCTCTAGGATGACCCTGCTTTAGCAGGGAGATTGGACCAGATGACCCGCTATGGTCATTTCCACCCTGACCCATTCTGTGATTCTGTGATCTAACACTGTTATTTTATTGTAAGTATTGAATAAAAATACCAAATAAAAAATTAAAATGTCCTTTGTTCTGCTCTTATATAGTTTTAATCATAGTTTTGGCATCTCTTTAAGTATTGGGAAACACAAGTTTCCTTTTTGATACACTAACACCAATTCAGTAGATTTTCAGTAAATATATGGCATTATGGAATGTACTTCAGGCTTCTCATCAACAGGGGAATAGCTGAAGAGTTTGAAAATGGAGAGGTGGTAATAGTATTATGAAAGTCACAACAAATAGGCTTCAATGCAGAACTAACATGAGCAGGAGGGTTAAACTGGATTAAACTCTCTCTTCATCTGAGCCCCACTTGTGCACAGGGACATCTATCTGAAACTGAGTCACAGAACATCATCCTAAAACATATGGCCTTTCAAAAATTAGATCTGTTTAATACTCTTTTAATGTTGCAGACTCAGCATAGCAAGGCTTTAGGCCATTATGAGATTGCCTATGTGGAAAATATATGCTTAAGGACAGAAGCCACATGGTGCTGGAGCCAGAAGAGGCCCAGCTGCTGTACTTCCAGGGCTACCATATGCTAACTAAGGCACAGATAGTATCCATCCCTATTTCCAGCCACTGTAATTCTTGACATTGGCTACATGACACATAAAAAAAGTCTGTCCAACACAGTGAAATGCTGGGGGTGTTCAGCATGATTCCCTACTGCTTTTGGTATGCCCCACAAAGAGCTGAGAGTGAGAGCTATCTAAGGTATTGTGCCCTGTAGGCATAACCAAAGAAGAGTTCACAAAACCAGCACAATTAACCCTTGGTATTTTTCTATGGATAAGAATTTTTTTGCTTAGTACTATTGATTAGATTTAGACAATTTAAGATTAAAAGGGACAATGATATCCTGCAGATTGATCTTTCACAGAATGTAAACACAACTCAGTAACTCCCATGTCAGTTCATATCTGGTCACTAGGCCTGTATCAGAACGGTGATTTAAAATGTTTCAGATATGAATAAAGTCCATGCTTTTAAACATCTCTCTCTGGTGGGTAAATATCCTTACTGAATTAAAACTGTCATTTGTTTCTAGCCTAACTTTGGCAAGCTTCAGCTTCCACCTCCTGCTGGATCTCATTGCATATTCTTTTGCTATAAAGGTATTTACTATCAGAAATATGATCCTTAGGTAGCAGATCTGAAACACAAGTCCCTTTAACTTCCTAAGGATGAGCTGATTTTCTTGTAAGACACTGTCATAATTTTAAAAGCACACATTTAACTCTGCTAACTGATGAATTTTCTGTACTGTGAAAAATGTGAGCAGCAATAACTTTTTTATTTATTGTCCAATGCTGAGAGACTAAGCGCAAGGTGAACTAAGTTTATATCAATACAGTAAGAAAATAGTTTATATTTTTTCTTTCTCATTGGTAATGAGACTTTTAAACTGATTTAAGCAATCATAGCTGTACCGGAGTTGGTAAAACCACAATAAGCTGCATGTGCTAGCAACCCACTTTATCAGAATCAGCATTTCTAAACAGGATTTTATGATTAATTCTTTCCATTAAGAAAAAAACAAGGAGGTCTGTGAGGAGTGACACTAATGAACCTTAGTTTCCCTCTATTTTCCATCCCTCTTGTCTCTTTCTGACTACTTTCCGCATTATTTCCAGAGTTCTTTGTCCCTTACACTTTCAGTTCTTAAATCATCCATTTATCAGGCTGGGAAAGAAGAGGTGGTACTGTAGGTGGCTCGGAGCTAGGATGTGTGTCTACCTGTCCAGGGTGTCCACACCAATCAGCTGCTTTGCTAAGGGCAAACATAGTAGGGGGAAGTTCTCCTCACCTTTCCTTTCAAGGGGGGCTGACAGCCTTAGTACTCTCAGCTGCTGAATTCCATTAAATTTTACTAATATCCTTAAGAACTCTACCTCTCTGCTAAATTTGTTTAAAATTGGTGATGAGATCCAGCAGTTACGAGGAGGCACTGACATACAGAATAACCGCATTAAGCCTCATTTCCTTGGGAAAAAAGAGGCTAGAAATGAGAGAATACATCAGTAATGTAACAGAATGATTGGCTATCACACTACTTCAGAAGTATAACACAGAATGTGGTTATGCTGAAGTTGAAAAGCTTAGGTTTGTATTTGTACTGCTGCTTACAGGAGGCTCGAGTGAGCCCATTTCAGTGTCATGTTCTCATCGTGCTGTTCCATAATGTGCTCTGATTTCAGACCAGTGACACAACTGCATTAGTTAAAAGGAACTAGTGTGACCAGAAAGAATTAGTAATATCCACTTAAAAGCAGTAACAGTATTTGGGAGTGACTGGATTCCCTTGGAATGTAAAGGTTTTGTAAAGGATCACCACTTCCAGATATAATTGCCAAAGTTATTTTTTTGCCTTATGTGAGAACCATATTTGCCACTTGCTAGATTAACACCTTCCACAGTGGAATCTAAATCTGAAGTGACTAGCAGCAGTGGTGAGTCACCAGCTCTTTGTAGCACATCTGTGTTTGCTTTGGGCAGAAAAATGGAACAGAGATTCTTTTGCTGTTCAGTACAAAAAAAAAACAAAAAAAACAAAAAAAACGCAAAAAAACAAAAAACACAATCAAACAAAAAAACAAAACAAAACAAAACAAAAACTCACACCACCTCTGAAGTCTTTACTTCAGAATTATTGGAAATGAAGCTTACAATCCATATTTACATGGGATAAAGTTCTGGTAACTTTATTGATTTTGGGTCCTATTTTACTTCTCAAAAAAAATCTAAAGAATGTATCAGTAAGAACTGAAGAGTTCTAGTGTGAGTGATGAGACTATGAAGGTTTCTACTAGAATATTCCAAGCAACAAACTCCCATACATCCTCAATGTGTTTCAGTTCTTGGCTTGCCACTGAGATTTGTTTCTAGCAGTAATGCTAGCAATGAGCGGACATTTACATCTGTAATGTTTCCATAATGGAAGGCCAGGTGCATGTGCCTGTAGAAAGCATACACATAAAATTGTGGCTGTGGAGACAATGAAGCCAACAGGGGCTGTCAGAAAGCCACGTGTTTCACAGTAGGAACGAATTTGTTCACAGCCAGCAGTGCACCAAGCCCACCTGGCTGCTGCTGCTGCAGTATTTCAAATCACCCCTTACAGGTTACGCAGGACTCCAGCAGCACAAGGGTAATAACTATTTCCTAAGTATGTATTTTGGGCTGGACACAGCATGAATTTACTGGAGAGATGGAACTCAGACACCTGGTAACATCAGTGTCTGTGCTAGGGGTGACGAGCCTGAGGAGCAGGTCACAGGGAGCAGACCAAGCTGGTCATGGCAGACCAGCCATGAACATGCTGTTCCTGCTCCCCATGCTGCCCAGTAGCTGGAGCCCAGGCCCTCCACAGGGACTGGGGACACCCAACTGCACAGCCAAGCAGGACATGGAGACCTGGGTCCAGCATCCTCACACATTTTTCCAGACCTGCCCTGATTTGTAATTACTTTGTGTGGAAAAGCCACTAATGAGCCTCGATCCCCAAGGCAGCAAAACATGGAAGTGCAGCCGCCTCTCTTCTCTGAGGGGAGTAAGTGAACCTGATCTCCTCCTACGTCATTCACAGTGTTCAATTACTTGTATGGAGTTTGGGGGCAAAACCCTTAGATACCTGTGAGATCTTTAAAATTAGTTGGGAAATTTCTAGTAAAAATTCCTAAGAAGGTGAAAATCTTAATCTTAAACCACTTGTATAGTTAGCCTGCTGTGAATGTAAAATATATGATAGTGATGAAATTGGGCAAAATTTTATGGGTAAATAACAAAAAAGAGTTGAGTTTCAACAATCTAATGGCTGTTCCTGCCTGTATATTCCCTCAGCTTGTACTTCAGAATTTTTGCTCTCCCTGGCTGTGTTCCTTCTCAGCACTTGTGTGTTGTTATGTTTATGAGGATGTCTGTACATAGCACTTACAGCTGATGTGGGATTGTTGCAAAATGTGGAATATGTAAATATTTCTGAAGAAAGTGTGTTCTCTGATGTTTGATCTTTGTATACTTTCAAGACTAAAGAACAACAACAAAAAAGGAGATTTAATCTGTGAAACAGAGAGCAGCTAAGAAACTGTAAGTGCTGTAAGGTGTTAGAAAGACAAATTAGTTGTGGGAAGAATTGCTCTGTTAAGGTTTAGGACTCAATATGTTTCAATGACCTCAGACCCGGGTGAGCTTAGGAAGAAGGGTATACCACTGATGGTGCACACAAAGAATGCAGAATTTAGGGCCACAAAGACATCTAGCAGAATTTCCAAGATCAAGAAGTAAATAATAAAGCAAACTCAGCAACTGTGCTGAAACTGTGCTGGGTAGAAGGTAATTCTGGCAGGAAGAGATTGTGATCCCTGACTCATGGCCATCAACTCAGGAAACCCACTGATGCAAAAGAAGAGAAAGTCTGAGAATGTGGACTAATAAGGATGAGAAGCAGAGAAGCAGTGGAATCATTAATAGAAGACAGAATGCTAATTAAGAAGAGAACTATGTAACTCGTAGCCAATAAAGACTAATTCCTTTTTTTACTAAAATGTATGAATAGTAAAAAGTTTTGATAGTTGGGATGCTGGCTTTATGGATCTGCCACCCAGAACTGTGAATAAATCAAATACCTCGACTCTGTGCGTGTATTGGCCTCACTGGCACACCGGGTGGAAGAACCTATTTTGGCAAGAGGATTACTCTGCATCCGTGTCTCCATTCCACAATCCCACGCCTGAAGCCCTCTGCTAGCCCTCCATCACGGACTTTAGCGCTCCTGCCCGTGATGGCCCGAGAAGGCCTCCACCTCCTGCACTCGTTAGACCTGCGTTGCAGTGAATGTGTGTTTTGATGGGACGTGACTTCAGAGACTTTGAGGCTCGGTGAGAGGCGTTCCCAAGCCCGGCAAGGCGCCGCGGCCTCTCCCGTCCCGCTCCCGTCCCGTCCGCTCCCGTCCCGTCCCGCGCGCGGGGCGGAGCCTGCCCCGGAACCGCCGCGCGGGGCATTGTGGGTGTGCGGCCGCGGCTGCGGCTTTCGGCGGGTCCCGTGAAAATGGCGCCGTAGGCGGCGGCGGGAGCGGGAGGTGCCGCCGGGTCCCTGCGCTGCCGAGCGGGCGGCGCGTCCTCGCCTCCCTCCTTCCCTCCGCCACCCCGCCGTGCTCCGGCTCTGCCGCCCGCTCCCGGCCCCCGCGCCACCTCCTGCCTCCCGCGCGGCGATGGCGACTCCGGACCAAAAATCTCCCAACGTTCTGCTGCAGAGCCTCTGCTGCCGCATCCTGGGCAAGAGCGAAGGTAACGGCGTTCCCCGCCATTTTCCCGGCGGCAGCGCTCGGAACCCGCGGGGACTGCCCCAGCAGGGCTGGAGAGGTGCCGGCTCCCTCGGCAGGGAGCATCGGCGGCCTCCCGGCCCGGGGGTGACAGCCCGGGCGGTGCTGCGTGCCGGCCGGGCACGGCAGCGGCCCCGCCAGCCGGAGCCCTGCGGCGGGAGGCGGCTGGAGATGGCTCCGTGCCTCCTCCTCCGGCTCTGCCGGAGCGCTTGGCCGGCTCATGAAGGCGCTCTCCTCTTCGGGGAGCGGGGCACCGGTGCCGGGGTGTTTGGGCGAAAGGGGGCTCCGTGTACGCGTTGAGGAACCCCCGCCTCCCGCCGGTGCTTGCTCGAGTGGAGCCATTGGCGTGCGCCAGGTCCGCTACAGGTCCCCACAGGTGTCTTGATGCTGCTGTGAGCCTTCAGCAGGGGAATGGATCTCTTGTCTGTTTGCGTAAGTTTCTCCCTTGTAGTCAAGGCGAAGACTGTTTTTAGTAAGCAGTCGGAGGGGTGGAAAGGAAGGCGTGCATCTGCTGAGTCTCCTTTTTAAGTTGCTCTGTTTATCTGCATGGCTCACTAGAGAAACTCATGCAGAAGCTTTTATTGCATCTATTTTGTTGTATGAGAGATGACTTTCTTCCTTATTAGTAATGGCTGTCAAGTCCCTTATTCTTTTCTCTCTCCACGCCTCTTTCTTCTTACAAGTCTCTTTAGGTGTTTCCAGGACAGTAGCTAAAACTTCTGAGCATTGACCAGTTGTAAAAAATTACTAGAACGTTGCCTACATGTGGATTATTGCTATCTTATAAATCTAGAAAATGAGTAAAAAGGTACTGATGTATATGTTGTCTGTCTCTCAGATCTCATTTCCACGTATTGCAGACAGCATGTTGTGGTCACACACCCCATCTTTGTCTTCCAGTTGGAGAGATACGGGTTTAATGCATGAACTGGTGAATAAGGAACTGAAACTGGCAGCATGGCCACATCCAAAGAGTTGTAGTCACTGTCTCAATTTCGAAATGAAGATCAATAGCGAGTGGTGTCCCTCAGAGTTCTGTATTGGGATTGATGATGATCAATATCTTTATTAATAACATAGACAGTGGGCTTGAGTGTGCCTCTGGAAGGTTTGCAGATGACACCAAGCTGAGCAGTCCAGGTGATGTGCTGAGGGAAGGGAGTGCCATGCAGAGGGACCTTGAGAGGCTTGAGGAGCAGGCCCCTGTGAACCTCAAGGTTCTGCACCTGGGTCGGGGCAATCCCCAATATCTCTAGAGTGGGGGATGAGTGGATTGAAGGCAGTCCTGCAGAGGACTTGGGAGTGGATGAAAAATTGGACATGAGGCAGTAATGTGCATCCTGGAAAGTCAACATATTTTGAGCTCCTTAAAAAGAAGCAGGTAGAGAGCAGATTGTCCCCTTGCTGCTCTGCTTTTGAGAACCCATCTGCAGTATTGTGTTCAGCTCTAGGGCCCCCAGTTCTAACAGGATGTCGATGTGTTAGAGCAGGTCCAGAAGAGGGCCATGGAAATGGTGAGAGGAATGGAGCAGCTCTCTTACAAAGGAGGTCTGAGAGAGTTGGAGTTGTTGAGCCTGGAGAAGACTACTCAGAGATCTCCTTGTGGCCTTTCGGTGATAGAGAGGGCTTATAAGAAAGACACGTTTTATCAAGGCCTAAAGTGACAGAACAAGGGGTAATGGCTTAAAACTGTTATAGGGTATGTTTAGATTGGGCACAGAGAAGAAAGTTTTTACAGTCTTTACAGGGATTGTGAGGCACTGGAACAGGTTGCCCAGAGGAGTTGTGAACACCCCATCCATGGAAGTGTTCAACTCCAGATTGAATGGGACTTTGAGAAACCTGATCTAGTGGAAGATGCCCCTGCCCATGTTCAGGGGAAGTGGACTAGACGGTCTTTGAAGGTCCCATCCAGCCCGAACCATTTTGTGATTCTGTGATTCATCTGAGAACCTTAGTAAAATTGGGAGGAAATTGGAATCTTTGTCTTCACTGAACTATTGAATAGGGACTCCTTCAGAGAAAACACTCCATTTAACTCTAAGATCTTAAGGGTCTTTTTTAACCTAAATAATTCTATGATCAACAGCTGTTGATTGCTGTGTTTCAAAATCTTTTCTTTCTCCATTGCATTTTTAAGTCTTCTGCTAAGCAATAATTTTTTTCTCCCCAGAATCTTTAGTATTTCTGTGTCAGGAATTCCTTTTGTAAGATTTTATCAGGATGTGGCAAATTTCAACTCTTCCTCTATCTCCATCAAATCTGCAGTAGCTTCTAAACTGTTTAACACCTCTTGTAACCGCATGTTTCTTTTAGCAAGCATTTTAACTGTATTTTAAAGGGTGCTTCACATCAAACTACTATTCCAAGGTGCTGTTATAGCTCTGTTTTTAAAGCTCTTTCTTGCCTTTAACATTCTTTGGAAACTTTTTTTTCTGAATTATTTTATCAGAATTGATATATGTTCTTGTTTAAGAGTATTTCAAGCATTTGCTGCCAGAAATCTCAAATTATTGTGCTAGTTGCTAGTTCTATTTCCAAAAACAACTAAAAAATTGGAAAATAGATTGTCTTGCTTTATTGGAATAGTGGATGCCTTTTCAAGGACATTATTTTTTTAATGTCTAGTCCTGTTTTCTTCATGACTCTTTTTTTTAGATTTGGAGTCTAACTCGATCTAAGCTTGTTTCTTAGTGTTGTCTAGGTCTGTGATACTTAAAATAAGTTAAGCAGAGCATGAGAACAAAAATGGAAACCTCTGTTTATCAACTGAAGTATGAGTATTGAGGTGAGATGGCTCACTTCTAGCAGCTTAGGATCTTGCTTTATTTTGAAGTCATAGTTTCAATACTTCTCTGTATCTCCTGACTGAAATAATAATTTTATTTGCAAGCAGTATGTGCAAAAACATGCAAGAGAACTGGGTTTTGTTATTTTTTTAAATGACTGTTGAACATGTTCCTGTGTGTTTGGATTCTGATAATGTAACTAAAATCCTTTCTTTGTTTGACAAATGAAAGTGGAAATTTTGGCCAAAATCATGGTAAGTTTCTGCGTGCAACCTGTAGCCTGCTCATCTGTGCACTTGAAGGTTATCGGAGGATTTCTTTGAAGTGACAGCTTAAAAAAAAAAAAAGTGGGTTGTCTGCCACATTTATCACCCGTGTTTTTATGCATGTGACAGATGGGAAGCCTGTTCTTACCCTGCTCTTTATTCCTATGTTAGGAGGGATGCTAGCTGAAAACTCACCCTTCTGAGACAGGATTACCCTTGAAGCAGTCAACTGTAGTGCATGTGTTAGCTCAGCTATAGACTTCACGTGCATAGAGACTCATAAATCAAAACTTCTGTGAAAGTCTCAGTCATGAAAGGTGTGTGTGGTGTTTTTTTCCCCCAGTCCCTAGATAACCTATGTCCTAGGAATGCATAAAAGACAATAAAGGAATTTTGTTAGCACTAGCATCCTTTGTGTTGAGGAAGATGAATGTATCCGAAGATGGTAAGGAACTCACTGTACAAACTATTTATCATCTTGCTGTTTTTCAGGCTTGTAATTCTTGTTCCTTTCAGCACAGGATAAGTTTGAAGTAAGGTGTTAGTGTGTGGTTAGTGGTCTGTGTGCAGCTTCCCTGCTCCTTGTGTGCGGTGAAGTTAGGCTTCTTTGTATATACATATCCTCTTTGATGAAGCAAACTTTACAAGTGTTATCAGTCTAGTCTTCGGAAAGTGATTTATGATGTTCAAGTACTCCTACAGAGTTGAGGGGCAAAAACCTTAGACACTTAAGAGATCTTTGAATTCAGTAGAGAAATCTCTAGTAACAATTCAAAACAAGAAGCTGAAAACATCCATCTAAAACCATTTGTGTAGTTAACCTGCTATGAATGTGAAGTACAAGGTACTGATGTAATTGGGTGAAATTTAATTGGTAAATAATAAAGGAATTGATGTTCGGTAATTTAATAGTTGTTCCTGCCTGTGCATCTCCTGAGTTTCTACTTGAGAATTTTTGTTCTCTCTTTGTTCCTTCTAAACACTTGTGTGTTATGTTTATGAGGAAGCTACAGCTTCAGGAGGAGCTGAAGGGTTCTGTTTATATAATGTCTATGTGATAATTGTTCACTTTAGGCTAAGGTGAGATTACTCTCCTTCCAAGACTACATTGTGCAATTTCCTGCCTGAAGTCTTCCATAAAGCCCTCATTAAGGTATTTTTTGTTTCTGCACATGATGGCCTTAGAAGGCTTCCACCTTCTCTGCTTGTTAAAGATTTATGTTGAAGTGAGTTTGATGGACTGTGACTTCAGGCTCTCAGAGGTGGAACCATCTTCTCTCTGCCCCCTTTTGGGATCATCCCCTACGCACACGGCTTGCTTTGTTTCCAGAACCAGTCACACCATAGGCCTACTTACTGGGATTTACTTTTTTGCAAGCAGCTCTGCATCTGAGAAATTCGTTACCGGGTCTACTGAATTACGTGGAAGAACTGTTTAGTTGTTAATTTGTTTTTTTAAAATTATCTACCTAAACTCTTTTTTCCCTAAAACTAGTATTTGAAAGCTTTTTGTTGCTGTGCTCTAGCCTGTCCTCAAGGAGGAACTTAAAGCTTTGCAAGATACTGAGTGTCTGCAGTCAGCCTCTGATTAGTTTGGGGTCTCTGCCCCTGCAGTTGGAGCTGCTGCTGACCCCTCTCTTCCACATGTTCTCGTAGTGTCTAAGAATTACTGTATTGGCTTTATCTTATCTTCTGTGTTTTTCCAGGCTATCCATTCACTTTTACACTTACTTCTGATCTTGCAGGGAGCTGGCTTACCTGTGCAGTAATTTCTATAATTTTCTTTTTCCCTCCTGTGTTTGTAGGCTCCAGCAGTTATACAGGGTTGCATGCCTCTCTTTGGACAGTGATTTTAGTCCTTCTGACAAAGAACTTCTTGTTCTTAGCTGTCTTTCACAAACCTCCTGGTAATCTTAAAACTCTAGGAACTCTTAGTGCCTCCAATGGAAACACATGGTATTTCTGTAAATATTCAAACTAAATCTATTCGAGTTTGAAACCTAAAAATATTTTTGTGTGCCAAAGTACTATTGGAGATATGCATGCCCTAGAAAGTCAAGTATTATTTCAGTCTTTGGGGAGCAGTTTGCTACCTGAAGTCCATACTGTGGCCTCAGTTTAATCTCCAGAGTGGCAGTTTTGTTATTGCTGTTTGGTTTTGGCTTGTAAAACTGAATTATTGGAATAGATGTTAAAATTTCATGTTGGGGGAAAAGCATAGAGTTAATTCAAAAGGTGATATGGAGGGAATTTTACCTATGCAAATAACAGAGCAGATAGGAGTTGACAAAAGAGGCAAAAATTCACAGTGAGGGAAATTTCTGAAAAGATTATGACAGAGTTGTTGATTTCTTGATAGTCCAGTGAGACAGTCCTCAAATAAATCTTTTTACTAACAATGCAACAAGAGCCAGCCATGTTAACAGGATTAAAGAATAGTCATATTTACTGTGCTGTGCATCAAAGTTTGTGGACAACTTCTAAGGAAAGATATGGGAGTGTATGTGGCTTGGGCTCTATTTTGTGCTCCTGATGATCTATTTTCCTTTGTGGGAAAGGAGTCTGGAGACTAGAAGAACAGTTGACTAACAGTTAATTAAATAAATTTAAAATGCTTCAACTAAAAACTTTCATCAACAGAAGTTTAAGATACTTGACTAAATCAGAAGACTGTAAAATTAATTTTTTTCAGGAATACTTCATCAAATCATAGAAAGGCTTCACTTGGAAGGTACCCTGAATTAGCTCATCTAGTTCCAACCCCATGGGATGGAACGCCTTCCAGGATAGGACATCCACAACTTCTCTTGGAAGTCTTCTGTAGTGTCTCACCATCCTCACTGTAAAGAATTTCTTTCTATCGTGGTGTCTAAATGTCTCCTTTTTTACTTTAAAATCGTTTCTCCTTGTCTTATTACTATCTGCCTATGTAAGGAGTTGCTCTCCCTCTTTTTTATAGCTCCTTTTACGTACTGAAAGGTCCTGGTAAAAATTACTGCTGCAAACTACTTCAGATACAGATGCAGCCAAAAACATACTGAAGAAAAAAAAACCCCAAACAACAAACTTCTTTTTTGTAACAAAGTTTTTGCAAAATGCCTAACGTGCTGTTGTTGCAAAACTAAGCTGGGAAGAAAAGCTGTAAAACTCCACCTTCTCACATATACCATGAGTACATATGATGTTTGTCAGGACAGTAATGCTGCTGTATCTCCTCTGTTTTACTCAGATCAGGTGTTCTACATTACTATGAAGTATTACCTGGGGAAAAAGGCAATTGCATTAACATGACATATAACAACAAACTAGAAGACTAGTCTCAAATGCCATTAGCATTACTATTTTGTTCTTGAGGAGAATCTACATGCATTGTGAGCAAAACTGCTTGTTCCTATAAAAAACAATGGGTTTGAAATGTGCAGTTTTAGGCCCAGCCTGGTTATGACATGGGAGATGCTGCACTGGGTTAAGGCAATCCCAGACAACTGCAGACTGGCAGAACCCATTGAGAGCAGCCCTGCAGAGAAGGACTTGGGAGTTCTCATGGATGAAAAGCTGGACGTGAGACAATAATGTGTGCTCAGTAATGCAGCCCAGAAGGCCTGAAGGCATCTTGGGTTGCATCAAAAGAAGGGTGGCTAGGAGGTCAAAGGAGGTGATTCTCTCCTTTACTGTGGCCTCAAGAGATCCCACCTGCAGTGCTGCATCTGTATCTGAAGTAGTTTGCAGCAGTAATTTTTACCAGGTCAGTGCCACTCCTGCAGCACTGAATGCAATTCAGAGTGTAATTGTTTTACAATAATTTTGTATTTGTGTTTAAGGAAGAAGGTTGTCTGGGACAATGGACAGCTGACTGGGGAGTTTGCTAATCTTTGAAGCCTTTCAAGAAAGAAAGAAGCTGGTTTAGCTAAACTTTCTTCAGCATGGTCTTTTGAGGAAACAAAGTTTCTCACAATGATTTGGAAAAACTGTTTCAATTACAACTTAGTTTTTTCAGGACTTCCCCCTGCCCCCTTTTGGAAACTTAATCGATAACCAACCTTATTTAAAGAAATACGTAAGAGTATGAAGTGAATTTCAATTCACTCCCTAAAATTATAGGTAATGTTAGAAGCTTCATTATATCAAAGGTCTTGCTGAATTTCAGCACATCCTCTCATATACTTCCTTCTTGCAAGTATATTGGCTAATTACCCGTTTGTCTCGTGAGCTTTTCCTTTAAATTTTATCTTTAGTCCTATTTCTCCTTGCTTTCTTTACAACCAGAGTCTTTCTGTGCATTGCTTTTATATATTTTTTTTCATGTGCTATACTTGTATTTTCTTCACCTTTAAAGTGCTATTATCTGCCATTTGGAGTAGTTCAATGCTAATACTGTGTTGTGTGTAGGAAAGTTTCAATGGCTGTGTGGACTATAGATCTTTGAAGAATTGATGGATTGCTTTGTTCAAAGGAGACAGTTTTTAAATTTTCATTTTTTTTCTTGTGACTCAGAAGTGCCAGTTCTCTGTTCAGTTGTGTGGCTGCTTATCAGTGTCATTAATTGTGTGTGTATTACTTAAGGGATATAGTCTGAGGAGAAGTGGCTGTCTCTATCTGCATTCTCTACTCTGATTGGACCTCTGGAAATCAAGTCATGATCAATTTGTTTTACCCCTTTAGCCTTCAGACAGCTGCATCAGTTACACTGAGCCTGCTGTTATCTAACAGTCATGCTGTAATCATTTTCTGATGAAGGATGTTGAAATGGATAGATGGCTGTATATTTTAAATATGTCTGCTGTCATGATGATCATTCTTTGAGGAGGGAAGCAATTAGATGTGGCTATTAGTTATAAGTTGTGTGAATTTTTATTGTACTGACACACCTGTATGAAGTTATGTTTAATCGCTTTAGGTGCTGAAGTTATTTTATGAATTCATGAGAATTAATCTGCTGAAGTAACACCCACAGCAGGGAATTTTGTTTGTAAAAGAGAAGCTGGACTTGATATGAATAAAACATGAAAATCTGAATTAAATAAAATAGAAAACCAGTCTTGCTACGGTGCTGTTGAATTGAGGGTGCAAATCAGCTATATGTAAAGAGCAGATAATTTTTTTCATGTTTTCAGTAGTGCAACAGGTTTAAAAAGCAGGATTTGTTGGATGGAATTGTATTCTTTCAACTAGAGATCTTTCTCAGATGCCTTGTCAGGGCAGTATGGAAAAGGCTATACTAAGTTTCAGTGCTTTAACTAGCCTTGCTGTGGTTGATGTTGAAATACAGGCTTGTTACAGGAGGTAATAGATTTTCCTTAAAACTTCCTCATTACAGGACAAACTTGCCCCTTTCCTATCTGCTGTGAAGTACACAGTTGAGGAATTAATGGAACATATGCTGTTTGGGATAACTTAGTGCCAGTATTATACTTTAATTGACCATACAGAATACTTTTTGAAATCTTGAGTTCTGTTATGGGATGCCTTAAGAATTACACAGAAATGCTTCCTCATACTTAACTCTTCATATCTGGTTCATCAGTGGCTGGACTATTAAATTTTTATATTTGTATTTTCAAAACCTTTATTGCAGTTGAAAAGTTGTTTAGTCTAACAGTAGAGGAGGCATTTGTGGTAGAGATTTGTAACCTTTCAGTAATAGTGGCATTTTCTTCTCTGGCAATAGAACAATACTCTTGCTCTTTCTCTAGGCCAGTGTTGTCAAACACTGTTAAATGTTAATGATTTTGTCTGAGCAGACTGCTTTCCTGATTGTGTGAGGTATTTCTTTGTGTGAATTGGTTAATGCTTGTGTTCTACAGTTGTATTCTAGTGGAGTTGGACCAGTGGATGACCTTTATAGTACAAGACAATATAAAATGGACATTCAAGAAGAATGTAGGGCATTCAAACACAATCTAGCACATTGTGATTTTCAAATTTCAAACTTTTTTCCATAAATTCTTGAAGATTTTAATGCATTTAATCAATATGTGACTCCTGCTATCTCCAAGGCAATTTTTTCCCAATTGCAAATATTAGTTAATTTAAGAGATGATAAATGCCTAAAATATTTCTTCTTCTATTGGTCCTTTACCTTATTTAATTTTTCTGTTCCTTTTGTACATATTTGTCCTGATCAGCATCCTTGGCCTAACCTTTGCTGCATTACTCGGCAGTTTTCCCTGAGAGCTGGCTGTTCAACTGGCTAAATAAAACACATGAGGATGTGATGCATTTGCACACATAATTGTTATATACAGAACAGACACTATGCAGAATTGCTTAGATGGGTTTCTTTCCTGAGGTGAAAAGATTCAACTATGTGGCAAGCACACTTGGATATTTTCTAATGTACCTTTTTCCTTGGGTTATTGCAGCTGATTCTAGGTAAGGAATAAAAATGTGTCTGATCTTTTATAAGGGCACTTGACATGTCTGTAGGCTGATTGTTTGATTTTCAGGTCAATAAATGGGAATCTGACTATGCTCTAAGTGGCATTAATACTGACCTGGCCCTATCTTGGTGTCACCAGACTGTTAGTTTTCCCAGAAAGCAAGATACTTGCATTAAAACAGTGCTGTTCAACAAGATTAAAACCAGAATTACTGCATGAGGAAGAAGCAGTGGAAGGAGATCACTCTTTGTTAGTGTGACCTCTTTGTTAGTGTTCACATCATGCATTGGGATGTGATGCTGATATCTCTGAACTGGCTTTGAATCAAAGGGTGGAATCATTCAAACTGTTTTAAACAAAACCAAACCTGAAACCAAGATGCAAACTGGTAAAACCACTGTTGTGCATATCCAAGTGAAGATCCATGGGTAGGTGGTAAACATGAGTGTATTGCTGTGGTGTGTGAGCTGAATTGTGTGACTGTGTGTGCCAGGTCCCACAGAATTTCTGTCCATGGGGAGCGGCAGAGCTAGTTAAGTGTGCAAATGCTCTCTCGTCACTGGGT
>VZTT01020924.1:0-26171 GCA_013400855.1 Buphagus erythrorhynchus
AGCTTGCTTGGGAACAAACAAACAGCGGGGCTGCCGGCTACCAGGATAAAGTTTTTGAAAAGACGTCATTGCAAGAAGAGTGAGTATTGCACTGTGTGTTGCACGGAGGCTGCGGGGTTTGTTCGGTAACTGCGGGACCGGTGGAGCACCGTGTAAGCCTAATTTACTGCCTTGTGCTCCTGAATTACTTCTGAATTCCACCTGAATCGCTTTTACTTTCTTCATTGCTGTGGAATTATGAGTGGACCTAAAACCTTCAAATAGTTCACCTCTTTTTCAGCAGCCTTGTGTCTCACTCGGGCAAAACTCTTCCCAAAAATATCGGGCTGGTGTGTTATTTTTCCTTTACAGCTGCCAGTGCACACAGGAGCCCCAGTTACAGCCAGTCACTGATTCGTTTCCTGCCTGAGTGCCTTAAAACATTTTCAGAAATGGAAGAAGATAAAGGGCAAGGTGCTAAAGCTACCAGTGCAGTGGGTGACCTGAGGAAAAGCTGGCAGACCTGGGCAGAGGATCACATTGAGTATCAGAGGAAGAATCCCTTCAGCAGCGACGACAGGCTTGCGGCTAAACCTGCGCATACTCACAGAGGAGACCCTACCTACGGGAGACCCCCTGAAGGGTCTCGGACAGAGCAGAGGGGGAAAGATGCTCACTCACACGTGGGTAAGGAAGTAGAAGAGCTGTGCTCGATCATCAGAAGAACTGGAGAGGTGGGAGAAGATGGACACGTGAGTGTGACATTCGGGCAGCTATTTGAAACATATGTGACTATTTCCAATAAGGTAGTGGGAATCTTGCTAAGAGCCAGAAAACACGGTCTGGTTCATTTTGAAGGTGAAATGCTTTGGCAAGGAAAAGATGATGATGTGGTCATCACTTTACTACAATAAGGTTTTGTCCTGGGATGAACTTTGCTGCATGGTTCCGTTTGGAAAATCTAGATACCATCTTCACAGGTTTTGCTTACAGAATCTCAGCTCAGCTACCTACTGGGATACAAGCAGGAGAGGAAATGGGCAAGAAGGATAAAGCATATTTTTGTAAAAATGGTAGAGATTTGGTCAGAAATCACAGATTATGAGCTACTCCATCACGCTGACATTGGATTGTCTTTTTTATCATCTACTACCAAGTATATGGGAGTTCTTCAAATAACTCTGCTGGCCTACTGCTTTTAGGTTACTGAAAGTAAAATTATTACTTGCTTCCTACAACACTGATTCCTGCAGGTTGTGAAATAGTTATTGCATGGGAGAATGGGATTTGTAAAACGTGGAATTGAAAACTCTTGTGGGAATTCATATACTTCTTCAAACAAAGAGCCTGGTACATAGCAAAAGTTTAGGTTCAATCTCACATGGTTAAACTGAATAAATGGAAGTTATTTTCATGAAGTAGATGGAAATTCTTAAACTTACAAAAATATAATAGCAAGGATAATTGATGGATCCTAAATTGGTTGGATCTTGCTTGGATTTTGGACAGTTGCACTAGTTCTGGTATTTAATAGTCTAATCTTACAATCATGTATTCTCCAAACCTTCTGTGTCTCTTGTTCTTTTTGTTTTCTATCTCACACCATTTTTACCTTTTCTGTTCTTTTAACGCTTCAGAAGAAGTCCACAAAGCTCTGCAGCCTTTGTGGCGACTTCAACTATACCCCTTCACAGAAGGTACGGTGCCACAATGTAAAGATGCAAAAGTCAGCAGAAACTCTGTACTGGGGCACCTGTACATTCATAAGGAAAAAAAGGCTCTTCTTTCACCAAAATGTAGCAATGTTTTTTACAAGAGGAGAGTAGAGATACTGATGTACCAAATGCTTAAATGAAAGAATAGCAGCACAGTCCCTGAGTACATACCGTATTTACCTGATTTCAGAGTACAGTTGTGAGCTCTTCAGAAAGAAAAATAAAGAATTGGTTATATAAAATAGTTGTAATAGTGCTATGAAAAATAATCAGGAGCTGTATTACAACAGTTCCCATCAATAAAGCTATATAATTAGAAATCTAAAGTTCTATTTTTTAGCAGTCCAAATAGAAGCTTCTGTGTGATATTAACTACACTATTGATGGGTCTTTAAAGTAAGATACAGTCTTGCATCAAAAGGATATTAAAATTTAATATAAATTAGGGACTTGATAAAAGTGATGTGTAATTTTGTGCTATTTATATAAAAGACCTTCTATTGCAAAAAGCCTGAAAGAATGGGGTTTTGTTTTGATGTTTTCATACAAGGGGGATTTGCACCAAACTAAGTCTTTGGCCGAGGATTTCATTATTATCCTGCCTCCTTTTTTTTTCTGGTGAAAGGACAATGAAAAGAGAAAAAAAATGAATAAATTAATGTGCTGAAATAAGTATATCTCGGGAACAGGACAGTCAGATGCAGGTAGAGAATGGATTTTAATCCCCACAAAATTTTATAGTGTTGGAAAAGGGGGAATTTGTGCTGCACCTAGCACTGTTGGTGTGCTCCCTTAGGTTTCAGACCTACTGCTTCTTTCTAAATAGGTCTGCAGCTGAAAAAGACATGTAGTTTGTGATCTTAACATATTTAAAATGCTTTGTTCTTTTTGGCAAAGCATTTCTTGCCAAATGACATGAGCACACCTCAGAGTATTTCTGCTCATGTTAGAGGAAGTCTTTACATGCATTCAGATTTCAACACAAATTGAGTTTTTTTATAGAGCAGATATGGAATGAGTTTTGTTTAATTCTAACACTCAGTTCTGCTGTAGTGTTAGTTCATAACTTGCAGGAAGCAGCGTCGGGCATTTCAAGTGTCACCAGCTGAGTAACGGGATGGCACTATCAGGAAAAATAACACATTGCTGGACATTGTACAAATAATTCATTGCAAGAAACACGAGGCAGTATGTAGACTGAGCACCGTAAGATGCAAGTCCAGCTCACATAAATTTACTAGATTTTAATTAAGGCTGGCTCAAATATCAGCAGACTAGGCTGTCACTGCCATGTAAGTGGTAGATGCTTGAGCACATCTACAAGCACTTTAAGTACACCTCTGATCAAAACAGAAGCAGAGCAAACCCTTAATGACATGGTCTTACCTACTTTGTAAGCAACTAAAAAAAGCTTGTTCTATTAGTCTGTTTTTAATATAACCAAGGATTATTATATAACAAAACTATTAGTTATAGAGGGATTTTTTAAAAACAGTTACAGAGCCATGTTTCCAACTTGCCAGCTTTAGATGAGCATTCTGGAAAGCATGACTGAAATCCTTCTGTGTGCTCATGCAATGATTATAAACACCGAGCTGCCAAACTGGCTCAGCACACAGGTTGACAAATCCAGTCTTGTGCTTCCAGCAATAGCCAGTATTTCAAAAAAAGACTAAAAGATAGATAATAGAACTGGTCAGCTTGCCCACTGGTACAGTCTAGAATAAAAAATTGCTCCTGAAGCCTGTATAGTCACAAATGCATCATATCTGATGCACATGACTCAGTTTAGCTACAAGTTTTACAAAATTGTGCTTCATCTGTGATTAGATTAACATCTACAGATGAAATAGGAATTTAAACTTTTCAACATGCAACTTTTTTTTTTTCCAACGGGCTCCCATTAGAGTAAATGGAACAGAATTTCTTAAATTATTTTTGCAAAATTGTAGCATGTGAGGGGTTTTAGTATTGCAGATTATTTGGAGTAGCAAGTAAACTCTAACTTTTTAAAAGGTGTTCTTGCCCTACTAAGCATCTTTCAGCTGTTTAAATCTCTCCTAAACTTCACTTTGTGACAGATTACCTCAGCGGTCTTTCCTCTCCTTCCACTTGAAGCCTGTAAACTCTGCATCTGTTTTGGACTGTATTATCATATAGGGATTATCTGTGGTTTGTTTTGTCAAACACTGAAGGCACTGTGACCATTTCAATAAATGTTGCACATTAGTTTGAAGTGACAAGAGTTTTTATGCAGCATTTTATTGTTTACAAGTTTCTCAGATTTCAAATACAATTTTCACTGGTTTTCTCCCCTTCTCCTACTTTTATTTACAACTTACACTTAAAAAGACTTTGGAATAGTCTGAGGAGTTATTACCAATTTAAGCACAACTTCTTTTTATTTTTAATAGCATTTTATGTGCATCTGTTTCATTCTTTCAGCCTAAAAGCATTATTCACTGGGTTCATGTTAGGTTGGGAGTTTATGTAAAACAATTGAGCAAAACAGTACAAATAAAGCTTTGTCATTCCTAAACATGAGGTCAAAAAAGCAGCTTTTCTCAAGACTGCTAATACTGGATCAAAGAACAGAGCCAGCAGCAGTGGCTAAACAACTTTCCTTTGCATCTCCAGGCTCTTGGAGAGTAAAAGGTTCTAAGTTCATGCTCCTTATTGATCTTTGCTCCTTAGAAAGCTCTACGGATGATTTCTGAAGTTGTAAAATTACTAAAAGCTTTTGTAGAAGACAGGGACAAAGTTAATAGGATCTGTCCACTGTCTCTTCCAGGGGCTAGCCAGTAATTCAGAAACGTATTGAGAGTATTAGGTTAGGCTTTTCAGAAAGTATTTCTTCACCTAATTAAAAAAATTATCTGCAGAGTCCAACAATGCTTGTCAATGCAGAAGGAAAACAGACCACAGTTCTGTGCTAAAAAACACTAACGAGAGGCTGAGCATTCCTCTCAGTAATTAGTGTGCCTCTGTTTAATGCTTTGCTGTTTCAGTCATTTTGAGGCCTGTCTGTTGCTGTCAGGGAACACAAGATTTCCCCATCTTTCTCATCAGCAAAACCCTGGAAGTGGCATTATACCCAGATTTTTACCTTTCCAGTCTTGTCATTAGTGGGATCCTTCTCCAAAGATAAGATATAGAAGTTGGCCTTTGTGCTTTCATATACATTTGGCAGCATGCAGAGTCGGGCTGGGATGGAGGTAACTTCCCTCACAGCATCCCAGGTTTTGGGTGTGACTGAAGTGTTGGTAACACAGCAGTTCTGGTGATTGCCGAGCAGTGCACGCACAATGTCAAGGTCTTCTTTCTCCTGCTCTGCTTCTGCAGTGGGCAGAAAGCTTGGAGAGACAATCTGCACACCTGACACAGAATGGCCAGCAGGGATATTCCATGACATATAATGTCTGGAATAAAAGCTGAGGAGAGGGCTTTTTTTTTAGGCGGGGGGGGGCGGTATTGCTGCTGGCCTGCCTGTGGGAGGTCATAAGTGATTACCTTTGCTTTTTTCTTCCTCCTTCCTTCACATATTAAACTATCTCAGCCCATGAGTTTTTTCCATTTTGTTCTTTCTGTTCTCCCACCCCACTGGGTTAAGGGATAAAGAGTGAGCAAAGGGCTATCTAGGGTCAACCCCCAGAGTCAACTATTCCACTGCACTGGGAAATCATCCCAAGACTAGCATTTATTAATTCTTTTTGACAACAGTTCATGTTGATATTTTAAATATTACATTACATGTCACAGTTCAGTACAGTCACATAAATTAATTACAGATCAGAACACATACACAGGATTAACACTTGAAAGTACTTAATGTCCAGGTATTTCACTTAGTTAGGAGCCAGCTCAAACCTTTTTATCTATTGCACAGTCAAAATTTGGTGGCTTTAAGTCCCACTTTTCCTACCAAATATAACAAACCCTAAAAGGCTGCAAATGACATGCAAGTGCCCACTAGTAAGAATAACAAGACATTAGGAAGAAGATCCTACAGACAGAGAGATGTAAACTCTGCCAGGCAGAAAATGCAGTTCTTCAGAAGGGTGCAGACTCTCTGAAGAACTGTAAGACTATTACAATACGTGTCACTAAGGCAACAGGTGCTGGATCCATGGAAAAGACAGAATATTACGTTCAGGTGCAACAGACATTCTCACCTCAGCTACACCTGAATGCATCAGGCAAGGACACTTGGTTAGTTTGGCACCAAGACAAGCTCTGTGAACAAAGAAAATCTACTCCATGTGTTCTGGAGTTTTAACTTGCCAAACAGTCTGCCTTATTATGGTACTGAAAAACAAGTGCTAGCATTCCTGATTAGAGTCATGCAGCAAAGGCAAATGTTCAGCAGGTTCCTTAAGCAACTTGGCGTGTTCCAATTTTGGGCTGAGTCCCTGCTATCCCAAAGTCAAATCACATTGCTCTTATGTAAGTCTGCCACACACACACTGCATTTCAGACTGGCTTCTCTTATGACTTCATTTAGAAACCAAATTTGGCCAAGGCATTAGTAATCTGCAAGGGACTTCCAGTAAGAATTAATCAGAAAATCTGGACTTTTCTATCTACTGCCATGCAGAAGAGCAGTATACTAAATCCATGCTTCTGAACTCTTCACGTTCTTTGTAAACATACAGTAACTGATTTCAAACATTTTGCACATAAGAGGGAAAAAAATCTTTAGGTCTATTTACACATAAACTATATCCAATGTTATACAGCATAATCACATTTTGGACACATACTGTATTCACGTTTAATGTGTCACTGTGATGCAAACAAGTCAGGTAACATTGGAGTGGTGTAGCACCAGAAAGTCAGTAATGTACTTTCAGCAATGTACCTACTCATCACTAGGCATAAGTAACATATCATACAAATGCAGATGGGAAAAAATGTTTGAAATGTTACCTGCAATCCCAGAAAAATGGACCTTGAAGATAAAAGCTCAATTCCGCAACAAATACTCCCTTTGGTACCATTCATATGCTGTTGTAACTTGTTGCCTTGGTTGCAATACATTCTGGTTGCTGCTACACTTTGCCTTTTAATAGGAAGAGTTCTCTGCCTGTGTGCATGTGTGTGTGTATTATGTATGTATCTACACAAACATAAAATTATAACTAAAATATATCATGCTATTGCCAGGGAAGTATACAGACTGACATATCCAAATGGAAGAATTAGATTAGCAGCTAAAAGTTCTGTGTGTACTTCCTCATAAGGAACTAAAGCTTTTTTTATCCTGGGATATTATTGGCAACATCAAACTGTGCACCTTAAATCAGAGCTCAAAGACCAAACTGGCTGACAACACAAGTTTTCAGCTGGCAGCATTTTCAGTTTGCAGTCTCTCAATCAGTTGTTCAGCCTATGAAAGAGAGAAAGCAATACATTAACTACACCACGGGCCTTCAGTTTACTGAAATTCCATTTTAAAAATAGTGACTAACAGAGCATTTGCTTTTCACTTTCACAGATAAAGTGTACAGGAGAAGCAGAATACAACAATTTCTTTCAACAGCAGACTCTCAGTTTCCACCAAACATTCATGAGGTGATCAGAAGAGGAAACATAACCTAGAGAGGTCAGAGGAGGTTTGAGCAAATAAACAGCAGATCTGTTAAAGCACTGTGACTTCAGAGACCTCAGAAGAGTCTTCAGAGACCACAGCAGTGCTCAGAACAACCAAGCAGTGAGACCTGGGATTCTCTGTGAGCCACTCCAGAACAGTGTGTTGTGACCTCTCATCACCAACCCAGCTGCACCACCAGCCACAAATGCTGCTGAGGGACGGAGGGCGTTCACGTGTGTGGCTCCTGTCACCAGCTAATACCTCGTCCTTTGGTGACATCACTGCACCAACACATACTTTTGTCATCATACATGGCTATTTACACATCATGGGCAGAACTGGGACAGCTGTACTTTGTACATGTAACAGCACCAGCTCACAGAGCCCTCAGGAAGGCTCGGGCAGGAGGAAGTCTGCCAACAAGCAGGCCAGATTGGGCACATGGAGGCTAACAGGGGCACTTCTGAAACAGATCAGTTTACTGTCAGCCCTTGCTTTTTTTGCCAGTCCTACTGAATTCACCTTTTAATTTGATCTAGTGCTTGAGGCTTTATTAAGATTTCCAAAGGAACTACATTACAAGGTGAAAAGCTCAAGTTTGGCATATTTTAAATGGAGATAGTAAAAAGGCAATCAGCTACTTCAGGTAGGAGCAACTCAACAAGACTTCAGTAATTACTGCAGTTTAAATAAAGCTAAACAAAGCATGCAGCAACTGAAAATTAAAGGATCTGAATCCTGTTTTGCATTCTTAAACAAGTACCACATTCAAGACACTATAATTAAAACCAAACAAACAAACAAAACCACCACCATCCCAAGAACATTTTCCAACCTGAGAGCAGGGCAAAATACTAAAGTGCATTCATACTGGATGACCAGTACGGATCTGCCTGAACTGATCCAAGATAATAAGCAGTAAAACTACACAGCTATATGTATTTGAGGGACAAATATGTCTAAAAATATTTCTAAAAGCAGACACATCTGCTTTTTTTGAGCTAGGAGTGATCTTCAGCAAGGTCCCACTGTGAAGAAGCCGTGTTTCTTCTCTTTAAGTAAGAAGCTGTCACTATTGTTTAGATGAGACAGACTTTTTTCAGCAACTTTGATATGGGGATGTGCAATGATACCAGGATGCTGCAGCTATCTTGCAAGGACAGGTGCTTTGCTGTATCAAAGTAGTAAGAGTGAGGTTTAGATCTCTAGAGAGAGATTTTCGAAGCGTTTTAGTCAGTGTCAGTTCAGTCTCATTGTTAATGTCTACTGACATAAATCACTACAAACAATGTTTTTGTAAAGCAGGCACTAGGTTTAGTCTAAAGATAACAAGATGAGAAAAACCAGATGAAGTGATAAATGCAGTCATTAGGTGGATATGTTTTCACCTACAGGGGATTTACCAGGTTATGTGCAAAACAGTCCATCACATTTGAATATAGCCTTTTATATTAAAACCCAAATATTTACAAAGTGTCCACAGAAGCACATCACAGAGCCTGAGCTTCAGGCAAGATCCAGAACTATTGTACTGTTTGCTGTTAGCACTCCATTCCCCTTAATAAGCATAAACATTAAGGTTTTTACCTTTATTTTTTCTTAGTTAATGCAAAATATACATAACAAAGAATTAAAGTAACCACAAAAATAATTGGTCAGAGAATTTTTGGACACAGTTAAAAGGTTAGAAAGACATGGCATTTTCAGCTCACAATTGAAAACCTACAGCAAAGCTCACCTGCATTACACTTACCGTGATAAACCAGTAGGAATTGATTCTGTAGTAGAGCCTGGAAAAGAACCCCAGCTGACTGGCTGGGGCCAGGACGTGAAGGTGCAAGTGGGCTATCGAGCAGAACGGAGGCCAGTGAAATCCCATTCTTCAGAAAAGGAAAAGAAGTACAAGATAGTGGTGATGTTAATTCAGGAAGAAGTGGAACATCACAGGTTATTTAACATGATCCACAGAACTAACAACTCATTGCATTTGCGTTGTACATAGAAGCAAGAACAAAAACATGCCCTTTCATTATACCACAAAAAGCTCTTCAAAAGTTCAGTAATCTCCTCTTTCACATATCTGTATTTAAGACACATTTTTAAAAGAAGGAGTTAAAAGAAAAAGTATCTTAAATGTATCCGACCTAGTTTTCACCTGGAAAGCCAACTATCCATTTCAATCATGAAGAGCCGGCTCCCTATTTCTCTACAGTGCTTAAATTATGTTAGTTTATTTCAGCTATCAAGGGCCTTAAACTGAAGTGTCCAGCACCAAAATCCAGTGAATTCTAGTATCACTGAAACATAATGTAGTGCCCTGCTTCAATAGGCCAAAGTTTATCCCTCTTCTGGCATCTAAGATTTAGAGCATATTTGCAGCACATAATGAAAGAGCAGCCTCTTTGGTAAGTTGTTTGTAGTGCCTTCCCTATTCCAAGACGTGCTCAAGAAAGAATCTCGGAGCTGGGACCCAATTTGTGCCAAAACTTTATCAGAAGAAAAAAGTTTATATTCAATGCCAGCAGATTTTAATTGAGAATTCATGCAATAAGTGAAATGTAGACCTGATTTCTTCCATAAATCACAGTGCAGGTTCTGCCACCATTTCTAAAGTAACATTCTGAAAAGTAAAAAACACACTCAATAGAAAGATGGAAGGTTCCTATTACATACCGTACATCACTCAAGTCATTAAAATTATTCTTCTGGAGAACAGCTTTTCCAACTTCCATCATTCTCTTCACTATTAAAACACAAATAAATTTCATTTACAAAAGGTATTCTTAAGAATATTAACTTCAACAGACTAATCTACATTGAAATCACAGGGGTTTTTCAAAATATAAACACTGTAACTACTCCTTGTTAAACAAAAGACAATCAAGAGAGTGTGTGCCATTATTTACTTGAAAATTACCACTGATACCAACTTCTACACTTGCAATGCTTTCCAGTGTGATATTATTATAAGAACTTTGGCCAAAGCCATGCTATCACCACACCCTTATTAAAAAACCCAACAAGTAAGTACTGATTGGTCAGAATGATGACTTTACACTAATTCCAGTGTTGTAACTCTACACAGCTACAGGACTTTGATCTGCGGGTCCTGTGAAGCCTGGAGCATGTTTCAGAGACGGTACATAAATTTAAATTAAAATAAAATTGTGAGTCTTTCTTATTACTAGCACACAGTTTCATTATCACTGAACAATGCAGTAACCCAAACACAAAAACTCAAGGCAGAAGTCAGAGGAATTGCCTTGAAGCCAAACATATACAGAAGTTTTTTTTCCTGGAGAAAACCACCCTATGTTTACAAGAGAAATACACTGATGCAAGATTTGCAAAATGTAACTACAATTCTTTTCTTGCATCACCTGTAAATTTCCCTAAGTTGGAATTTCTTCACGGCTGCAGTTTCTTCTGTTACTCAACACACTTAGCTAGCCATATATTGTGAAACAAATTCCAGGACAATGTCTTCTTAAGAGGAAAAAAAACAAAGTAAGGCTAGCAACAATAAATAATGGCTTCAACATTTCAGAATTTTATTTTTTCAACATTTTCTGAAGTTAGTTGAATCACCATTTCCCTTTTTCATCTGTCACTCCCTTTTTTCCTGACAAATAATGCAGCATTTACCTGGAAGTATATACTTTATAAAATTCTTCTGTAAGCTTTTAGAATTGCACAAGCATATCTAAGAAAATGCAATGAAGCAGCACATAGAATGCTTTAGAAATTTAGAATTTTCAAAATGCTTTAGAAATAAAACTGTACTTCCAACAAAGTGCAGAGGCATCTGTACTTCATGCAAACTGCAATGTTTTTCCAGAACTGCAGAAAAAAAAAAAAAAAAAAAAAAAGGTCTATTCTAGGCCAGCACATAGAAGTTCCCAGAAAGGGTAAGTCCCTATCTACATTCATTCACATCAGCTACTTCCATGTTTACAAATGGTGTCCAAAATTGTAATTTACTTGACAGCCCCCTATTTCAGGCTGTGAAAAACGATTTTCCTTTAGGTTAAGCACACACTTGCAGCCTTACCTAGCGGTATGTGCTCTGTCTTCAGTGTTTTGCAGTTTCCCATGTGCTTCACGGGCACCACCAGGTAGTGGTGGGGGGCACCGGGTTTTATATCTCTAAAGCAAACAAGGTCTTCATCCTATAAGAGGATGCGAACGTTTTAAAATGGATTAGGACGAGCACACTGGCACAGAGTAGGTAACGATGTCCATATTCCCCATATGGATGCGATACCAAGTGTCATACTTGAGGCGACTGGCAACAAAAGCGGAGGGTGTTTTGGAGGCGCGGCGCACCTCCAGGCACGGCGCGCGTCCGCTGCTGACCTTCGGCAGCCAGGGCTCCTCGGCGCCAGCTCTGAGGCTGCCGGTGCTGTGCCGGCACTTACGGAAGGCACGGTGCTCTCCGTCCAGGCGATGTTCCCCCGCTCCGTCCCTGCAGCAGCCGCCGCGGCCCCGCCCAGCCTCAGCCGCGACCCCCGGGCCGGCCCGTGAGGGAGCGGGGAAGGAGGGCGGGCGCCCCTCACCCACCTCGCAGGGCAGCAGCGCCGTGCCCGGCTCCTCCCGGCGGGCGATCCTGCAGAACACGCACTTCCCGTCGTAGCCATCGCGGCCGCCATTCCCGCCTTCGCTCCCCTCAGCGGCGGCGGCAGCACCCCCGGCCTCAGGCCCGGCCATGGCCCCGCTCCTGGCCCGGTTCCGGTTCCCGCTGCCGGCCCCTGCCGCTGCCGGCGCCCCGCCCGCCGAGGGAGGAGCGCCCGGCCCCGGGAGCCCCCGCTGGCACCGCCCGGCTCCTCCCGCCCGGCTCCTCCGCCCGGCACACGCCGAGAGCACCGGGGGTCGCCAGAAAGCTCCCACCGCCCCCCCCAAAAAAAATAATTTAAAAACCATGAGGGGAATAAAACCACGTGAATGCGTTCTGAGTCCATTAAAAGTCGAATTGCTGCGTGAAAAAAAAAAATCAAACACGCAGTAAAGAGGGAGAAGGATAATAAGTGCTTATGATGCTGGATCTTTCTCGTTTTTCATCAGAAAGTTATGTCCAGCGAGTCGGTGATTAATACAAACCAAGAAAAAAATTCGAGAAAGTTCAAGTTACTTGGATTTTTATAGGTGTTCAAATAATCTTAAAACACCGTTTCAGCACTGTTGCAGTTTGTTCAGGGTCACTAATATAATTACAGAGATTTTTCCAATTGCGTACATTTTTTCTTCTTCACTCCCAGCAGTGAGGGCTAAAATCTGATATTAGTTCTGACTGCATAAGCTGACAGCCCTGAAATTGTTGCTTGGTCATGACAGCTACACTAATTCACAGCCAAAATAAGGTATTTCATAAAATCACAGAAAAGTTTGGGTTGAAAGGAACATTAAAGATCATCTCGGTCCAATAACCACCCCTGCCATGGGCAGGGACACTTTCCACTAAACCAGGTTGCTTAAAGCTCCATCCAGCCTGGCCTTGAGCTCTTCCTGGAACGCGGCATCCACAATTTCTCTGGGCATTCTGTTCCAGTGCCTCACCACCCTCCTCCTATCAACTACTTCTGAAGCTAACAGAGGGTGTTGCTAAGTGGTAGCTAGCCTTCATGTTCTAAAAAATGTTTTCTTAATAGTTTTCATTTAAAATCATTTGACTGTTCATTAGACTAGAGCTGCAGGAAAACTGACCCTGCAACTTAAATGTATTCTTCATGCAGCTCAAAAGGCACAAAGTGCTTGTCCCACAGGTGATAGGCTACAGTGTTTTAAAAAGGTAATGAGATGAAAAATTTAGACTGAGATTTTCAAAAATGCTTTTTTTTTTTTTTTAAAGCAAGCTGTGCCTGTACAAACAGGACATGGTTGGCTATTCTACCTGAAGCAGCTCACTTGCCAGATGTGCCAACCTTGCAGAGTGCTAGGCAGTCCCTTTGCAATGACCTAAACTGCTCCTTTTCTCTATTACAGACAGGCAAATCAAATCTTTGGTTTACGAATGAGGATTGTTCTAAACGTAACTAGACTTCCCTTTGCTCTAAAGCCAGCCTTTGTGCAAAACATCCAACGCAAAACCTGCACTTTAACCAGCACCAAATAAAGCATCTGCAATTGCCTGGGTACTGACAAGCCTGATTTGTGAGTGAGTACTTGAATACGGTCCTGAATCAAAAATCTGTATCCAAGTACCACTGAAGAAACACGTATTTGATGTTGCAACAACAAGCTCTTGTTCTCTTCTGAAAGAAAAAATTACTAGTGACTATAATTTTCCAATTATTTTAGGAAAGTTGTTACTGCCATTTCTGTCAGAGCAAGGCTCATGGATAGCACACTTGTTCAGTTTCACATGTAATCGTAGTTTGTTTTCTTTTAATGCCACTGCTGTATACAATGAAAACCAATAAAACCCAAGAACCAAGTACTTTTAAGACACCTACCTTTGCTTTGCTGGACATAAAAATATATGTGAACACTTTGGAAATATGAAAAGAGTGCATACAAAAATGATGCACTTGGACTTTTGACTTTTGGAAGAGGTTGGTCAAAAAAGATAAGGGGATACATGTCATTCACTGCAGCTGAGAGTAGCAGCAAGAACTATCAGGTAAACTGCTGACTGTTTCCTGGCATATCTTAGCCCTTCGTCACAGTCTGTCTCAGAGTGAATTCAAAACACAGCTCTCTTTAAGGACACACCATACTACACACACAAAAACCCAAACCCCAAAACCAACCTCACCAAAATCTCCAACCTCCTTTGCTGTGTTTGTAAAATACAGTATTGCTGAAATTCTCTTTTTATGAGGTGGCACAGGTATTTGTCAGCATAACCTGTAACTTAAGCTGCATCCTTTCATCTTTAAAATGTTCTAAAGTTTGTGAATAAAAGAGAAAGCATCTGTAGCAAGTTTCTGAATGCATAAATTCCTTTATTGAAAATATTGTGATAGCACTGCATTACATATATTCAATATTCATAGTTTCAAGGGTCACAGAATTTTGATTGAACAACACTGTTTTGAATATAGACCACAGCGTTTAGATATGCTTTGACAAGGATAATATAATGGAGTAAGTTGTAGGTAGCAATAGTGAAATGTATGCAAAATGTTGAACTTGGTTTCAATTTGTTTGTTGTGGGGATTCTTTCGTTGGGTGTTTGTTTAGTTGGGTTTTTTTAACTATGAAGTGGTCTTCTGCCACCACTTAAAAGAACAAAGAGTGTTAGATATTCTGGGTATCTTTAAAGCATTATGCTGTTAACAACTTCCAAAATATTTTAAAGCATTACCAATAAGAACTTTATTTATGGGTAGTAGACCACAAAGAAAGGAAGTGTGAAAAGCTCATGTGCAGTGTGTTACAGGCTTACTGTGCATAGCATTGTTTTTTCAGACTGTGAAACTTCTGTGCAGGATTAAGACTTAGAAATGCTTTTGAAAGAAATGCAATTGGCTTTTTTTTATTATTCTTTAATCTATTCAAAAAGGAAAGAGGAGTGACTAAATTGAGTTATATTACTGAGTTAATAATATTCCAACATTAGATTGCACAGTTTTAATGGACACTACTGTCTCTAAAACCTGCCTTTCTCAGGACAATGAAACATTCAAGTCTAAGGGCAGGACAGCATCCTAATATTAGTTAGGCCTGGATTGTGTAAACAAAACCACAGCTTAATGGCAAAGCAGAATTCCTTAGCAAACAATGAAGATTGCCAGTCCTCTCTCACACTCTCCCCATTTACCAAATGTTTTATAATTTTGTAATATATTTTATTCATAAAATAAATTTTACAAATTTTGTAATATAGAATCTTTTCAGCTTTGGGCGGGGGGGAGGTATCTGATAATTTCATTAAAAACAAAGAAGAATACTTAGTTGCCTGTCAAATCCTAAACCAGACTTCTGCTTGAAGTATTTTTTTTAAAGGAAATTATGTCTGTAATTATTAGGAAAACAAGTTTTACACTAATGTGACCTGGCCTGTTAGGAAAAGAACTTTCTTCTCTAAATCTCAATTGTATTTTCTCCTTAACATATTCTTCAATTTGCAGAGAAATGCTCATAAAAGCACAGTGGGTGGCTTATTTTGAATCATTTGGTGGTGATACAGAAAACCAGTTCTCTTAGAAATGTCGTTCATAAACAGTCTAATAATACTCGGGCAGGTGCTCAGAGCATGCTATCCCAATTCTGTGAACTGCAACAGAACTGATAACTCTACACCAGGGGGCAGTTACCCAATGTCTCCATACACTGCCAAAATAGTAATCTATTAACAGGAATGTGACAGCAGAGTTAAGAATAAGCACTATCCACCGTCTCTCTCATTTCAGGAAAAGAAAATGAAACAGAATTATGCACTCAAGTGTTTCTGCCAGGAAAAAAACCCTCTAATTAGGGTATAATGAAAACCGAATCTCATTTATAAAATAAAAATATAAAAATTAACTTCAGAAATCAAATAAATTGATTCAGAATAAATGCCAATGCATAAGAAACCTACCTCAACAGTAATTATCAAAATGAGATTTGAAACATTAAACAAAAAAAACCTCATAGCTAATACATTTACAAAAAAAAAATCTACTATACAGTAACAATAAATAATTTTAAAAACATGTTCCCTTAAGCGCGGTGTACACTTATTTCTGATTCTTTTCCATGGCAAACAGTATGCTGTAGATTTTGGTAAAGTAACCTTTTATTTTTGGTCAGCATTTGCTTGTTGAACATAAATACACATGGAATGTACTAGACAGTTATAGTTCTTCCACAGGATCTTTTTCACAGTTACATAAAAAGTTTTCAACTTGTACATCATGAACATTTTCATAAGCATTGAATCTTCAATGGAAGAGTGCTCAAGAGGAAGTAAAAAACACTTCAGAGTGATCTCTTACTGTTCTGTCTCTTACTGCCTCCCAAAACCAAATATTTTGTTCTTGGGTTGTCTGGTTGGTTTTTTTGCGTAGTCATGCTCTGGTACAAAATCGAGGAAAAAGCGTGTAACATTGTGAGGCAGCCTGCACCTTCTGGATAGCTTTTAAGTGCCTAATGGATTCAGTCCTTAAGGCAGTCAGTGTTTCACTCAAATGTCCATACTTCTACATCTTGTATTATGAAATCTTCTTTCTTAGTTAAGATGTCATTATTGAAGGTGCTGCAGGAGTTGCTTCGTCCATGATACAAATCTGCATCTAACCATAAACCAAACCGGCCACTAGAAATGAAATACACAACAGATTTGGTGTTACATGGAACAGTAAAAGCACTGAAAGCTGTATGAACAATCAAAGAAGCGATACAGAGGAATCTAGGTGACTCTGAGGCCAAATGTGAAGAGCTCAGTCCTGGCAAAGCACTCACCAAGAAGCTCATGGAGCAGTCCCCTTGCTTTTGTTTGCACCAGTGAATGGGGCAGCGTGTAGGACCCTGTGAGTGCCCACAGCCCTGGGCCACCTGGCTGCTCACACTGCCAGGCACTCACTCACTGTGGCACAACTTTGGGATCACTTCCCTGGCTGTCTAGATGTGGACAGAGCACCTTCTGGTTATCCACTCCAAGTAAGCTTTAGTTGGTTGTACAGCCTTAGCCCTTGATTTTGTACCTATTGACCTTTGAAACTCATGACCTGATTATGCCCTGACTGTATCCTTGCTCTGTGCATCAACAGAAAAACAACAACTTAGTAAGGACCATGTGATAAACCCTAGAAACTCATGGCAAAATTGCAACTAGGGATTATCTTCCAGTGACAAACCGCTTCAGCAATGAGTGATGTATCTACCCAAAACATCTGTTTTTTCCTGGCTAAAAACAGCCCCAACTCTGCAACAAACCCTACTTGCCTAAAATCAGTCACTCTAAGCAAACAAAATTGGTCTCAGTCTGTAACAGAAATCAGGTTGCTGAGTTATCTCTGCTAAACAGCTTACTAAAAGTAAGTTCAGCCACTTTACTGGTAAGTTTTTCTTGCACGTACTATTGTTCCTATTTCCATTTAAAATTAAAAAAAAAAAAAGGTGGCTATATGATTTGAAAACCAAACACTCACCCTCCACCTCCAAGCTCCAGAGAGGTAGTGTCTCCATTAATGAAGTAGGTGTTTTCTCCACTCCATTTAAATACCTGAGGAGGGGAAAAAACATGAACATTTTTGGACTGTGAGGATTCTTGTAATCTCTAACTACTGGGTACCTACTCTTAGCAGCTAAGAGGTGTGGTTATCTTTTATCTTCTTCTTGAAAGGGAAAAATGTAAGGTAGAAAGTAAAGGATCAATACATATTTAAAACTATGAACAAAGCACCCTAATCCTTATTTTAAATTCTGCTTCCCTCTCTAAATCAAGTGATACTCTCTTAAAAACGAACAATGTGTTCAATACAGAAAAAGTGCATAAGCCATGAGCATCAAGGGGTATTTCAGTAGCACTCTTATCTGTTTTGTTATCACTGTGATCCTAAGAATGCATGAAATTATATCCTATTCTTTATATCATGGCCTTCCAAGCTGAATCTTTGACAGTCCATTCCTTAGCTCCTTCCTGCTTCCCCCTTCAAATCACTTAAAACCCTCTCCTCACCCTTACAGACTGTCCTCTCTTCAGATAATTACAGACGCTTTTGCTTGAAGTATTGCATTGAAGCAATGAATGATTAACTGCATTCATCAACATCTGGCACATCTTCTACACTCAAACATGCCATCTTCCTAAAAATCTCATAAATGTTCCAGAAGTGGAACCCAAAAATCTTATTTCAGAAAGTGGACACCCACTTACCTTGAAATGTGGACTGAATGTGTAGAGGAATGTTTCACCAGTGCCATAGTAATGGTCACTAAACCTGAAGGGATGTGTAGCATATGCTCCAAATATCTGTCAGAATAAAATGATTACACTACTTTTGTGGAAAATGCAGAATTCAAGAGAAAAACCCCCAAATATCTCAAACTTCTTTCTAAGAACAACTGAGCTGATTTACATGTTAGAAGAACCAACTAGTGAAGTGGATCAGATGTGCAAGGATTCTTCCACATCCTCTGTATCCTGCAAGTTAAAAGCCAGATGACAAGAATGGCAGCAGCATTGCTGACTCGAGCAGCTACTGAAGAGCGAAACCTCCAGAGGCATTGCTTGTGACATCTCCTTAACTGAGATACCTAAGAAAGGTACTTCCAAAGGCAATACCGCACTCACTGCAATTCTAAAGCTTTTATTGATGAAGTACTTTCCTGTACTTTCTGTGGTGACTCTAGTTTAGGCGGTAGAAAATAAAAAAGGATACATCAATGTCTTATTTTGGTACGACATCGCTTCATACTATGACTAGCATTTCATAATGATCACTTTTCAAAATGCTGCCCTTTCTGCTCAGCCCTGCAGAACAAGTGCTCCTTACCTGGTTGTCCATATCCTTGATGACAAGGAGAACGGGACTGTCGAGAGAAGCCGATTTGCGGTACAGAGTCTTCAGGCTGGTCCCGTGCTCCAGCGTGCTGTATGCCAGGCGCCACGGGTAGCCCTGCACCCGCGCGGGCAAGCGCCGGGCAAGCTGGGCAGGGAGACGGAATGAGGGAAATGGTTACACAAGCAACACAGGCAGTGCCCCAGCCTATTCTCTTTCTTACACTCGACAGAGACAGCACCACGTCTAAGAAGGAAACCTGAGGGTTTTCCAGCCATACCTGCTCTATGTGCATGTTCTCCAGGAGAGCACTGTGATGCTTTAGGATAGGCAAAGTATCATCATCTTCTTCATAGTAACTGCAAACGCTCTTTCGTCGTTTAGCTTCTTCTACAGTAATGATCTGTGGCAAGAGAACAAGTGTCTAACCTAAAGCACAGCTCTTACACCATCAATCCTCTGTTGAAACCAATTAATTTAAAACTTATTCCTCAGCTGTCACACTGTTTGGAGAAAAAAAACACCATATGGGATAATTTTATCAAGCACAGGTACCCTTAATCAAATGAGGAAAATCTTTAGCTGGGGCTCAGTGTCACCATGGCACATAGGAAGCAACAGCAAACAGAAATGGAGCTGATGAGAAAGAAAAGGGGAAGCAACAAGGCCTAGCTACAAAATAAACAGGAAACCTTAAACTGTCTTTTCCTTCCATGCATGTATCACCACAGTGGTCTTATCTTGGAGCAGGAATCCCAGGATGCAGCTGCACAGCCCACTGTGCTCTGCTATGCACCTCGCTGCCAATAAGGCTTCCAACTGGCTTTCATGTTACAAACGGATCAAGTTTTGCATAATTCCTCCCCGCCTTCACATCACTGCTGGAACTTGCAGAAGCTGTCAACAGTCGAGACAATTGGGAAGAGATGCCTAGAGGTCCTACACACACCTGTCCCTCAGGCGAGAAAGCAAATGTGCTAGACTGACTCCAGGTGTGGATTTAACCACACAACAAAGCACAGAAGTTTTGCATGACGACCAGGGCTGGTGAGAAACTCACACAGCCCTAATACCCTCAGTCATACCAGGCATTCCCAGTGGGATGAGAGCTACACATCTGCTGCATGCACTCAGCTCACGCTCTCCTGCAGATGCTTGGAGCTGAGCAGGGCACCTGGGCATTGGCACTGCAGTGCACGGTCAGGAAAAGAGAGGAAGGCAGGATCACAAGGCCAAATCCAGCCTGCAGAACAAACACTGCTATGTGTCACTGCACACCTGAGCAGTTCCAGATATTCCTGCCCATGATATTGTAAGAGCTCTACAACTTCATCCTGTCCCTCCAGCCTTTCCTTCTGACACTGCAGATAATCCTGTGCTGGAAAATTTTTCATCTGGTCAATTTCAGGAAAGGTTTGCACTGCAAAATTAGGGTAATTAAAAACCAAAAAATGGCCCACCCCAAACTGTTCAAAGGAAACAATCTTTCTACTTGTATCATTGTCCTTTTTTCACCTTCTGAGTGGTTTGCCTTCCCTCCTCATCTCCAAGACCATTATTGTGTATATATATATTTTAATTAACACCTTTTAGACCTTAAATCAAAAGTACACAACTCCCCTTTAGAGGACTTTCTTTTAGGAAGTCTCCACTCCAGGAGTGGGGGGAAAGTATCAGCCAACAGCAAATCAGCCAAGAGGTATCTGTAGCAAAATACAACCAAACTCACTTAGGCAACCAGAGAAAACCTACTAATACAGTTGTAAATTGCAAATTGGCTCCAGAGACAGACAACCCCCCCTCCCCTCTTCTCTGCATACACATTTATTCAGTCTCTGAACCGCACATGTGAATGAAGTTCAGTCAATAACTGCAGAAAGAGCCATCTGCAAGATCAGGTATTTACAGATCACACAAAAGCAGAAATGGATGAAAAAAAAAAAATCGATCACTACAGAAACCAGATCTACAAAGTCTTTGAAAGATTTTACAGGGCTGAGAAAGGAAGCTTGCTAAGGTAGAAATGCCCCCCACCTGAGTACAGAGCACGTGTACTACTAGGACAGAAGTTCTGTCATCAGATCCACAAACAGGAAACAATTCAACATACCTCTACAAAAGGTTCCTCCTGGTCTGGTCTGGCACAGTAAATAATTCGAATATTCAAAGGCATTTTCTGTTTCATCATCTAGCAGTTTATTTTCAGTACCCACTACTCTACCCCTGCTCTAGAGGCAAGAGTTCTCAGCCACAAGAGTGACAGACAGCTACTGGCCATGGCATGCTGTGATAAAATTGCTTATATGCTTCTCTACAATTAGAGTTTCTGTTTCCCCGCAAGGGAGAGTGAAACTTTCACAGTCATCATGCCCAAATTTGGACTTTATTCAATAGAGATTTCCTGGCAGACCTACTTTAAATTGGTGAAGCTGGAATATATTAAAAATAAAAGAGACACATCTTTAAAATCAGTTTATAGCTTTACATCCTTTCAATAAATATCTAAATAAAACAGTGAGAGACAAGCTCCCAGTGTGGTCAGATCTCTCTAACATCTATTTTCAGATCACTGACTCTCCTTCATTGTGGTTTTATGAAAATGGCATACAAATAACTGAATAGCAAAATCTAGAGCAATGTATGGCTGCACTCAGCTCTAAGCAAAACAAGGAAGGCTTTTTTTTTTTTCAATCTATCTTCCAGCTCACAAAGCACCAACATTGAGAAGCTACAAAGCTGTAAAAATATTAGCTCCTTGGGAATAGATGTTGCTACATTTCAAATAACAAGTCCCACTTTTAAGCTCAATTTTTCAACAGAATATACTGTGAAGATAAAAGTGCTCACAAAAAAAAAAAAGGCAGTAGAATTTCAAGAAAACAACTTTATGTTTAAGATGAATAATCAAGTAACTTTTAAAATCACTGTGAAGATATTTCCCACTTTGGAATTTACCTGTCTGTTTCATTTATCTCACATCCTTAGCACAGAAAGTGTTTGAACATTGATTTTTAAAAATTTGTGCAAATAAAATATGATTTTAAAAAATGTGTGCCAGCTTATTTCCCTTAGAAACTAGGCTTTGTACGCAGAAGAAGGAGATAACAAGCACAGGCATGCCAAGTGGTTAAAACAGATTGCGGAAGACCACACATGAAAAAAGCCGAAGTCCAATGATAAACTTATCCCACTTACACACAATATTCAAACAGTGCTGCTGTGTACTCCAGGGAAACAAGGGTCTGGCATATCACCACACATCAATCCATTTCAACCAGCACACAGGAGTCTGGGTGGATATTTACAGGCATATATACATTTTGAAGATTTTATTTGTAGTATATAAATAGATAAGGAAATACATTAGGAATTTAGCAATGCTGACCACATACTTCTGTATAGCTTTGCAAAAGATTAATATCCAATGGTCAGAATATTTACACAACTTCTGATGGTTGCACATCAGAGAGCTCCCAGTTGTTTACCTGCTCTTTCTAGGGAGATAAAAAATGAAGACTGAAGAAATATTAATACATTTGTGAGACAGATACAAGCCCTAAGGAGTCCTCTATATGAAGCAGCACTTATTATAAAAAAACACCATAAAAATCCTCAAAAGAACAACTGCTGAGATTCTTAGCAGAGGATGCACGCTTGATACACACATTCTTCATGTAAAGGCAGAAAGCACTCACCTCCCAGCTTTTAGTAGTGGGCTCACTAAAGAAGTTGTCAATCATATCAAGCTCCTCCTTTTCTACCACAACAAAACCTTGTTCTTTGGCATCTTTCCCATATATTTCTGGTGACCACTGAACAAAAAATGTGTACAAGTGATCCACCCTGTGAAGAGAAGAGGAAGAGATAACCATCGTTCAGTGGTCCACAAACCTAACACTATCATGTAGCACAGAGGTTTTGCCCAATGCCAAAGCAGGGACAACCACACAAACAGGATACCTGTGTACCTCCGCCCTCCCATACCTCATCAGGAAAGAGCTCCCTCCACCTGGTAGCCTGAACCACTTCAAGGCTTCTCTACTTTCACTCCCCACAATGTATTTTTCTCCTCCCTTTGCTATATGCAAAGCCAAGGCATCATGGTAAAGCAGTGCGGCTTGTCCAGTCCCACACAATTCATATTAAGAAGTCAAATTACTGACATTAGGTCATAGTCACAAAAGTTAACGTTGTAAAACATTCACTGTACCCATTCAGTTTGACCTCCAGCATGAAACAAGCAATGAGATCACCAGTGAAGTCTACACTACAGTTTTAGCAGCCCTTTAAAAGTTACAGAGGTTAGCCACAAAACAATCTTCATTCTCTTAGCATTATGAAAATAAGCTGTTACTGACAGCTTTGCTAATGATATAGTACCAGCAGCACATGCTCTTCCATAAATGTAGTCAGCCTTCAGCCACTGTCTTTTAAAAGCTATTCCTTGACAACATCCATAACAAGCCACGAAACAGTTTCTGAAGAAGGAATTTATGTATTAAGTTAAAATGAACACATGCAATTTCAAACAGTGGATCAACAACACTACACAAGAAACTGAATTGCCAACAAAAAAATCAGAACCACAGTAAAGAAGGCAGATGGAAAGAAAATAAGTGCTAATGACATTGGATCTTTTTCCAGCTTTTCACCAGAAAGTTATGCCCAGCAACTCTTAGATCAATAGAGAACAGAAAAACACCTTTCAGAAATTTAGACATTTCCCCCCTCCCATATTTCAAGTTACTTGGACTTATATGTATGCACAAATAATCTTAAAATACCCTTTCAGCACTGTTAAAATTTGTTAGGGTCACTAGTATAATTCCAGATTTGCAAATGCAAATGCACAAATGCATTTGCCTTTTCTGAACTTCCTGCCATTTCTGTCAGCCTGTTGTGTTGAGGCTCCTCTGAACAGTAGCCCTGCCCTCCAATTATGAGCACTCTCCAAATTTTGTGTCATTCCCCAAAATGACAAAGGTGTGTTCTGTCTCAGTGTCCATGTCACCAGTGGAGGCATTAAGCAGTATCAGTTCCAAGAATAGCACTTGTACCTCAATGCCACTCACACCAACTACCAACCCTCCTTTAAGTCCAATGGTCCAGTCAATTTTACAACCACCTGTAGCCTACCTGTCCAGGTCACATCTTTCCAATTTGGCTGCAAGGGTACTATGGGAGATTGTGCTGAAAGCCTTAGTAATGTGACAGTAAAATAACAATCCCTTGTTCTCTCCTTGCTCAAGGAGCTAGCAATCTCAAACAGAAAAGTTACTTGGTCAGTAGAAAAGCAATTTGCTCTTGATAAATATATGACAGCTGATCCTGATCACTTCATTCCCTCTGTGTGCTTGGAAATGGTGTCTATAAGGACTTCCTTCCCAGGCACTGAGGTCAAGCTAACTGCCCTGTGCTCCCACAGATACTTCCTCGATTTTTCTGACAATGGTTGCAGCATTTGTCTTTCCAATTATTAAGGAACACTCTCAGTGAACACAGCCTTCCAAAAGATGATAGAAAGCAGCTTTGTAATGACATAAACCAACTTCCTCAATACAGTCAGAATGTTTCCTGTCAGGCCTCACGGATTTGTATATGCTCAGTTTATTTAAGTAGTACATAACTAAGTTTTCCTCTGCAATGGACAATTAAAAAATAAATCCAGACAGTCCAGATTTAAGAAGCAGCAGCATAAAATAGAAATAGGTGATTACAGAGGTGATGTCATTCTGAAAAGGGATGCTCTGCTAATAAAATTCTAACATTCTGATACAGTGGTATTTCCAAGCTACCAAATTGAAAATAATTGAGCCAATTTTTAAATTGAAAAACCACTTCTTGAGGAACTTTCTTACAGCCAACTTGACAGCTGCGAGAAAATTTATCCTAGAACTCAACCGCTGTTTTGGTGCTCACATGCTTATGAGTGTATCATGCACTAAAAGAGAGGAATCAATGAAAGAAAGTACTTGAAAAGAGACAACTATAGAAATAACTTTAGAAACCTGAAGTTAGTAACTCCAGAAAGAAAATATTCAAAAGGCTCTAAGTCCAGCCACTGCTCCTGGCCCAGAGAAGGACATTAATCCAGACGGATCCTATGACTTTGTTACAAATGTGCTTCACTAAATGATGATTCTTCACAGATCTTGAGGGCTGAGGTATTGTAACCCTCATATGCTTTTATGAGCTTAAAGAGACTTCTATGAGCCCTCATTATAAGACATTGAGCTAGAGATACAAACAGGTTTTCATAAATTTCCTCTGTACAGTTTGATATCTTATTATCAGGAGTCTAGAGTATTCTCCTTATAAAAGGCTAATTCAAAAGGATTCAAATCTTGCAAAAGAGTGGATGCCCTCTCAGCAGCATGATCTCAGTGCAGTGTCTTTTACATCAGCTTCGGTGCAAATTATACATTCATAAACCAAGACTGTTTGCAAAATTTACACAGTAGAAAATTAAAGAGATTTACTTCTTGACTGAGGAATTAGTCAATGCTATTACTTTCAAGCAAAGAAATTCTGCATTATGATCTCTGTCTCGGTGCAAGGCACCTGTACAAGGTCTTGAGGAAATGTGTGACCTAATTACTGAGCTTCTACTATTCAAAATCCACTAGGGTGGGAAACCTACATACCATTTAAACATAAATCCACAAAGTAAGAGCACACACAGACTTACCCTCTAATACTGTAAGCTATACCCATTGCAAAATTTCCCAGCAAAATAGTCAATCTCTATTTGTGTCCAAAAGCATGGATGCCCCTCTGCTCAGCTGAACCTGGCAAGAAGCTGCCCTAGACTGAGTAATCTGTACATAAGGCAACTCAAGATGTCCAGCACCTCTTCTGCACGCTGAGGTGAGCACTGCTGTGACCAAGCAGGCAGCACAAAGCAGTGCTGCAGTCACTGATTAACTCAGCCACGCCATGCTAGTCACAGGAAACGTGTGCCGGAACACACGTGGCACCTGGGAAGCCACACATGGAGAGAGGACACCTATAGCAGGCACAAAAGGCAAACGAGACAGAACATTTACTGCTTTTATAAAGAATATGCACCTAAAAGTCTTCTTTCTGTATTAATAAAGCTTCCAGAGGCTTCCAACAACAACAACAACAAAAAAAGGTAAAAAGTACTGGGCCCAGAAAGTAGCAGCAGCCTGCACATGGAAGAGCAGCTCTGCTGGGAGCTGTGGGCTATGGGACCAGGCTGAAATTGGAGCCATTTGCACAACGGATGTCAGAAGCTGTTTTAACAGCAAACACTATCACCATGGAAAAAATGTAACAAAAAGCAAATCAGAGGAAGATTTAACTTAAACTAAATATAGACATGTAGACCAAGTTTTTTTAAATCTCACTCCAAGTTTGGACAGGTGTTTTTTTTGTTTGTTTGTTTGGTTTGTTGTTGTTGTTGTTTTTTGGTTTGGGTTTCTTTTTTTTTTTTTTTGG
>VZTT01020924.1:26236-69031 GCA_013400855.1 Buphagus erythrorhynchus
TTTTTTTTTTTAATTAGTACGGAACATTCAGATGCTGCACAAGCCACTGTGACTGGACTGGAGAAAAATGTTTTATTTATGCTGCTTTGTGGCCAACAAGATGAGAGTGATATTCTTGATATTTTTACATATGAATATAAATTACATTCTAAGTAGTTTTAAACTTAGTAAATTATCTCACATTTTGTCAAAAATACATGGCAAAGCTACGCCAAAACAACCTACTGTTCATGGCACTCTCAAGATGCAACACTTACGTTTATATTCTACACAATACTGATGGCAAGAATATCCCCAGAAGATAGGAAGTGTTGTGTTTTGCTTTGGGAAAGCATCCAAGAGCTTGGAGAAAACACCATCTTGTTCCAGAGGCAAAGACATGCCTGGCATTAATACAAAGGAGCAGGTCTTGCATTTAATTTCTGCTCCAAGTTCTGAGGTGTTAAAACAGGCATGAATAGCACCAAAAAGACCCAAACTTACAACCAATCATTCACCATTACTTTTGATCAAGATCCAAACAGCAGCCCTGACATCAAAAGATCTGGTCTGTCAGCCAGCATGGCCAGGTGCTGCTGCAGCAGCTCACTGCAGAAGTTACTTTTTTCTCATAAAAACTGAAGTACAAAACAGTTGTCAACACTTCAGTTTATATACGGATTAGGTCTGCTCACCATTCAGAAAGTGTCTGCTCATAAAAAGACAAGTAGAAAAGCTGTTTTCCAAGTCTGTTGTTCGAAGCTTGATAGATTTACCTGTTGCACAGAGCAGTGATTAGAGATGACCTCAGTCAGCTCAGCAGCTTTATTCACTGCTAGCTGCACTATCTCCAAAGCACTAACTGACCTTGTGTTGTATTACAGCATCACTCCAACTCCTTGAACCATTTACTCAATCTTCAACCTAGAATTTTCTGAACTCACCCTTTTGCAATCCCTGAGGAGCCAAGGACTGGGATCCACAGATAGCAAGCAAACCAAAAGCTATCCAGCTACTCTCACAAGGACCACATTCCAGCTGGATTAAACCTCTCCCTCTCCTCCAGGAAGAGTTCCAGGACAGCAACTTCCACACTACTACAGACAATCAAAACACCCTTTTTCAAACCACAAAAAATATATACACTTAAATCAACACACATGCTACATATTTGAAATTAAAATTACGGAATAAAAATTATTTTTAAAAAATTGACTGCATCTGAAAGAAGACACCTCTGAGATGGATCACAAGTTCAGATTCCTCCTTCCTGGCATCTAATTTACCAGAATCACTGATTTTGGTTCATCAACAGACCAGAGAATTGCTCTAGTCGCCTTCTGTCAAGAAAAAGTTCACATATTTGATTCTTCACAGCCAGGGAAAATTTTTGGGTGATTTATGTGGAAAATCATAGACCTCCACTTCTCTAGTTTGTAGCTTTTTTCTAGAGTACTATTTATGCATTAATACACACCTACAGGAAAACATTTATGTTCTTCAATTTTACTGCAAAGGAACTGTTTTTAATGGGACAAAAGACAGAAATCCTCACATCTGTTTAGTTGAGAGTATCTCCCTTTTCCTACATTGTACCCTTTACTCATGTGAAATACCTATTTCGTTTTAGCACTGACACCTCAGTGGGTTCCATGGCCCTCCAGCCACTGCTCCCCTTTCCCTCACTTCCTGGACTAGAGCTGAAACCCTGATCATCTCCCAGTTCTTTTATCTTTTGTTTGTTAGCTGCACATATATCCCTCTTTCCATCTTCAAGTGGCACCTGAGCCCTTTTTCCTTCCCACTAAGAGCCATATTAGTCCAGCAAAAAACACTGCTTTATGTCACTGGCATACAATGAAATGAGGACACCCCCAGCATCCCTGCTGCATTTCACACCTTGGACCATGTACGTAATATTCAGACTCAGCTCTAGAAAGCACTACACATTTAAAAAGTAACAGCCAGACATTTTTGTGCTAACAGGAGTGCAGCTTACCTTTCCCGAGGAACAGCAAACCAGTACTCTGGTTGCTTTATTTTTTTACTGTACTGTTGAGACATGGTCATGCTCTGAGACACAAAGGACTTTCTCATGGGCTTGCCTACTTTAATGCACAGAAACATTGGAGGAGTCTTGCTCTTCTCCTCTTTTGAAGGAAGCATATCTGAACAAGACACAAGAGAAATGGTCTGCTTACTGGAAAGTACCAATAGTGTAGCTGATAAAACACTGTGACAAAGATTAATAATCTTGTGCAAAGGAATACTCAGAGGCACCATACACAGAATTATACCTGACTTCAACAGCACAACTGGTTTAGTAAAACCATATTCATCCTAAACTGAGGCCATTCATTCCCATTTTGTCACAGCCTGTATCCCACTCAGCTGTACAGCTATGTACAGAACAGCCCTGTAAAGAAATAGGTAAGATGACCAGGCTGGGTGCTGCCTACAACACAAAGCAGGCAAATAAAGGGAACATGTTAGGGTCCAGATGACCCATCCAGGCTGAAGGGCAATCCTGTATGCACACACACACACACTCACATAAAAAGCCCAGTCAGTTTCTCAACTCTGTCAGTCACACAGCCATACAAGCACCTTTTATCTGCACAAGACAGGGCCAAGCCTAAAAGCTGCGTAGGCTCCTTAAATTGCTAGTTTGACAAAAAAACCCTGCTTATCAAACTATCGCTTCAGTCACGCTGATGTTGCCTTCTTTGTTTTAGGTGTACACATACAGCCAAATACCACCAGCAAGATATAAACCCTTATGAAAAAAAAGGAAAAATAATTTTAGGAACAACTGTTCTTAAAATTAAAGACTCCAATTTAATCATTCACTACCACCTGATGTGAATTGAGGGTATGTCCACTGGTTCATTAAATTACCCAGACAGGAGCATCAACACTCCAGGACAGACTAGTGCTTGGAGGCACTGGGCTGCCACAGAAATAGTAATATGTGTGTACACGCTCTGAACAGAGATTTCATTCTGGTATGTACTTTCCTGGAACAGCTTGAATTATTTCTGATAATACAAGGACCATTCAGGAGAAAAGTGATCACTCGGTAGGATTATACATGTATTCCTATTTATCACTTCTTTAAGGGTTTCCATAGCATGAGAGACACCAGACACATGCAAATATTGTCAAGAATACTTTGGTGCCCCCCTTCACAGCTCTACTACCTTGGATACTATCAGAAACAAAACTGACAGACTTCAGTGAGGCAACAATGGTTACCAATATGGGGTGACAATTCCTAGGCCATAAAGTGTCCCTGGCAGTACTGAAACTGGATGACATTTCACTATCCTTTGTAAAGCCAGCAAACAGAAGTGAAGATTATATAAGCAGTGATCACTGAATGTGAAAAGAGCACACAAGCTATTTATCAAACTATGAGTTTAGAGAATTTGAAGATAGCAGGTAATATAAAATTGAAATACACAAAGAGAAAAAAAAAAAGACCAGGTATTACAGAAAGAAGAAATTTAGAGAAGGCTGTCAATTCAAAGGTTACTGTCATAATGCTGTCCAAGTCTCACAGGAAATAAGGATAACCAGAGACCTACCTTCAATTGGCACTTGAATTTTCTGCAGCAGCCACAGTCTGATTTCTGATTGATTGTCTAACTGTGTTTCTTGACAGGTCTTGTCTACAGCTGGTACTAATGAAGAGTCCACAGACTCTTTCAGATCCTTTTCCTCTGCTGCTGCTGAGCTGATTTCTAATGAAGGTGCTTTCCTTTCAACACAGCAGGAATCAAGCTCCATACTTTTAACTGTATGGACTTCATTAGCTTGGGACTTTGAACAGCTAAGTGTAAGGTCTATGCCAATTGCTTTATTGTTTTCACCTTTCTGGATTTCAGCCTTGTGTAAGTCTTCAGATGACTGAGACCCATTTCCATCTTTATTGAGGTAAAATTCAATAAGTTTATCTTTCTCTAGGTCTTTCTTAGTGTCCAATTCAGTCTCCACCTTACCTGTCGGGGTACTGACACATTTGTTTACTTCTGGAATAACATCTTGCTTTTCACACAGCTCTAAGTCTAAGTCAGCTTTAGGTTCAACACTGTCCTTTTTTTCCAAGGAATCAACTGTCAACTGCTCCTGGACTTCTGTAGTAGGTTTGGTTACCTGCTGCTTAGTTCTCCCCAAGTCCCTGGGGTCAGCCAGCAAGCCTTCCATTACTGAGATTTTCCCGTCCAACCCTCTATCCGTACGAGATGGTGTCTTTTCCAGCTCAGTGAAGTAATCCTCTCTTTCTCCTAGAAGGGATTTTTCTTTGGTTTTGGTATCTGAAGCATTTTTTTCCCTGGAAGGGTCCTTGGTACATGCATCTGCATCAAACTTTTCCAAATGTTCAGTGGCAGTGATGTTGTTGGGAAACTCCAGAGACTTTGATTTAATTGAGCCTGTATTCTCCGATGACTGAAGAACTTCAAAATCAGCAGACTTTTCCTTATCTGAAGGCTTTATCTGTTTGGCACCCAGAGCAACTGATGCATCCCCATTCTGCTGCCTCTTTTCCTTGCTAAGGGATTTGAATTTGCTGAAAGGATTGATATCTTTCTCAGAGGAAAGGTCTTCCCATTCTCCTGGCCTGTACAGAGGACAAAGATCCTTTGGTATGTCACTGTCAGGGGAAATGATGGATGTACATACGATGTTAAAAGCAAAATGGAAACAGAAAAAAATGAAAAGAAAAACTAAACATCAACTTAACGTAAACCATGAAACTCAACAAAAAATAACTTTTTCCAAAATAAACATGCAGTACTGAAAATAAGGGACTTTAAAGACAATGGAGAAAAATGCTGAAAGTATAATACCAAAATAAAATGAGTAAACCACTTGGCAGAATATGCCATGTGGGTGAAGAAATGTTACACATGTAATAAGAATGTGCAAGTCATCAGAAGTTCCATAACAAAAAAAACACAGGACATGTATTCAGCTGCTGGAATTTAATTCACATCATATTAATATTGTAATTTCCCACACCTAACAATGAGTCAACATCTACAACCTACCATGCTTCCCTAGCCAGTACAAATGTATTTTTGAGAAAAATCAGAGATAAGCTGTATCCTGTTTGAACATGTTTACTACAGAACAGTAACAGGCAACAGAGTTAGTAGCTTTCTTCTTTTATTTGTCTCCATTATTCAAACATACTGGTTGAATGTAGGCTTCCCCAAATATTTCTTTTTAAAGCAGAACAATCATAAAATATTTAAAAATGAAAAATGCTGAATAAATGTATTATCATAAAACTTGAGCTCTTCATTACTGCAAAAAGTCTGAGGAGAATGAGAATACAAGATCCTCATCACCTGAAAGTTACTAAGAAGTTATTAAACACTCCAATAATGAGTGTAGCAAGTATCTGGAAAGTTTTTCTTGAAATGAGAAAAGGAAGGGAATTCAATGAATTTCACTGTTCAAAGAGGTATTGCCTATAAGAACAAAACCCTGCTTAGAAAAAACAGATAAGCAGTGCCTGGTCTATGCATAAATGAAAGTAGTCCATCCCAGAAAGTCTATTTATTATAGATTTTAACTATTTCTGAGATAGAAGTATTCCACAGTCTGGTGTTTCTGTAAGTTCTGAAGATGGCAGCTAAGGTGCTGTTATCTTCAAAAGTTTCAAATACTCCTCTGAGAACAGTCCTGGTAACACAGTAATGGTCAAAATCTAAACCTCTTCACATCCACTGAAAGAGCCTTAGAGACAGGTCATGCCCAACCATGGCATATTACAGATGCTTTTATTAATTACTGGTTTGCACTTTAGTTCTCACATTCGTGACCCATGTGTGTTTAATACCACTTTAGTGTTCTAAAGAGAAAGTTGTTGTTCTAAAGAGCAACACAAGTTGATCATTCCTTTGCTGGCACTTTGCTGCACTAAAACTCTTCCCCTCCATTCTGCCTTCCCCCACCCCTTTTCCATGACCCGTACTGAAAATCTGCACATGTTAGTTCAGGGAAGAACACTCCTTACGATGGCAATGCATCTTTAATCTTCATGTGAGAGATGTCATTGTAGAGAGCTATTGAGACAACCTCCTCCATGGGGCAGATGAGTCCATATTCTTCACAGCCATTCTCAATTACCAGAGGATCAGACTTATGAGGGTCAAACATGATATTGTTTGGAGTTACTATCATGACTCCTCCAACAACGCCCTAAAACAGGAGAAGAAAGAGTCAGCACATCACATGCACTTATCATTGGGTATTGGATTTTAGGCTACTATCCTAAAAAGCAAAACCACTTTCCTGCCTCTTTATATTGCGTTATGCAGTGTTTGCTAGCAAAATACTTTGCTTTCCAATTGCATCAAGTCAGACATTGTAAGGAAAGAAAAAAAAATTCTTAGTAACATCCAAGTTCCGGGATGATAAGGAAGAATATCTGAACTATTCAACTTTCAGCGCTGAGTGCTACAAGCTAAAAATGTGATTGTTACTCAATCTCAGACAAAACAGATTAGTGGATTATTTTTGTAAAAAAACTACAAAGCATTTTATTCTGGATGCAGCTACTTTCATTTGATCCATGAATTTTACATGCAACCAACACACCTGCACATAGTTTTACTCATGGAAACGTCCAGGTTACTATGCCAAGCTAACATTAGAGATCTCCTTGATCTAGCTTCCCAGAGGTACATGCAAAAAGCTTCTCCATACAGGGATCTGATATGAGATTTTCCCTATCTAGAAACAGCTCCTATAATTGGTCCAAGCATATTCTGTACAGCTGCAGAAAACTAATTTAATTCTTCAAAATGTGCTCTAGCAATGGATTTGATACAAGGATGCTGCATCAGTCATTATTAAGCATCAATCCATGGCAACTGATCATTTTTCAAGGTTTAGAAAGATTTCCACTCTCTTGCTTTTGCACCCTCTCCTCCAGATGAACTACAAAATTCATGAGACCAACTCAGAAGCTATGTGTAAATCATGACATCTGACAAATGGGAGACAGAGATCAACTGGAATGACCCACACTGCAGATACTACTAATTATACAAGGTCATCTGCAAGACAAGCCATGACGGCTCATAAACAGGCAGGTAAAAGACCACAAGCTTGGTTTGTGGGGCTTTTTTTTAAAGCAGTAAGGTATCAAGCGGATGGCTTGGCACTGGCAAATGAGCACATGAATGCCTGCTCCTTTAAAAAGCAAAGTTTGTTCGTATTTCCCATTTCCTTCTCCTGTATGACTCGATCCTCAAGCTTGTTTTGTGTTTGGATGACAGAATAAAAGCAAAGTGCAGAGGCTTTCCCAGAAGCCAGAAGACAATACATCAGTAGACCGTACTTCCCACCCAGCGACTGCAGGAAGCCAGGCAACAAGGGATTTCAGCTACACTGGCAAAGAAGCATCTCATTTTTGATTGCTCAGACTGAAAATTACTTTTTCCATCCTGCAGCCATAAAATTGGCAATCTGTATCCTCTGCACCTAACAAGCATCACATAGCAAGTGACAGTACTGCCCTAATTTACATGCAAGACATCAAGTAGTCCTCTATTCCATTCTACAAAATAACAGACTGTAAAATTGCAGAGTTGTTAAATACAGTCTACATTCACTCAATGCAAAAAGAAGCCAGAAACTGTAGGTGTAAACACATCCATCTTACAAAAGTCAGGACTAAGGGAAAAAAAAAATGTTGCAACTACAATGATTATTATCTCCAGTGTTATAAATTCCAGAGAACTTGAAAACCCAAACACACAGACAGCTAACTGAAATCAGAGTCAACAAGGAGAGATATATCAAAGTAGGCAGTTCAGGAAGACAATGTCTTGCAACCTTGAGAAAAGGGCTAAAATACTACCCAAACTTTGTGCCTTTGCTTCTAAAACGCTTGCTGTAATTTAGGATTGCTGTCCTGGCATATGTTACAAGAAACAGAAAGTAAAGACTGTGTAATGCAATATTTATCCTTTTATTAGACTTGCACAACATTCATTCTGCAAGTGCAGAAGCAACACAGATATATTTGGAAGCCCTGCTCTGGAAAGAGTTAAAATTTATCTTCAAGTCATAAATGAAATAGATTGGCATGTACTCATTTTATAAAGCTGTTGCTCAATTTGATGGAGCTGGACAACTAATCCTGACATGTCATAACTCTGAAGTGCAGCTCTCTTTGTGTGTCTAGCAACACACAAGCAAAAGAAAAAATTATACAGCATATTATCACAGTAGCAACAAACACAGCAGTAATAGATAAAGCCAACATTACTTTTACACTCTTTAAAAACATGAAGCACATTCGACTCCCCAAGTATTCATGTCTCACTTATCCAAAGAGAATCTCAAAAAATGCCCAAAAATCTACCTACCTTACCATCTGTGAAATAACGACAATTCATTTTTAAAAATTTGACAACCACAGGTTCATCCTCTTCTGAAGTAGAGGACAGGACTCTCTCCACTGGTTTGAAAGCCTTTCTTGCCAAATCAGCATCCTTAGAAAAGAAAAAGTTCAGTGCAGAGCAATAGGACCAGAATCATATGCTTCTGGATTTTTGAAAACCTTTTGAAAAGGCCAGGTTCAAGCAATTATTTTCTGTTTGCATAAGGAAGAAAAGCAATGGTCATGTATGCAGGTATATATGTACACTTCCCACAGTATCCTGTATTAAAAAAAAAAATACCAACCCTTGTAACCTTACAAGAAACTCCATACAAATAACAGGCAAACACCAAGGCAGGTCAGCTCACCAAAATTCAATTATATACTCTCATTAGGGAGAGGGCCTGCCCTGACACATCATCTACACTGAAGACCTCTGCTCACAGAGCACTGGTATGATTCCCCAAGCAGATGGCATAGGGGTAAGGTTAAACACAATTATTCACTCCAAGCTTCTCTCCACTTTTCATTAGTGATGTATTTGAAATTACTAATTAACCTCAGCAGATGTTAAAGGCAGCTAAACTGCCTAAAGGTACTATCTAAAAATCATCATGGCCAATCACCCTTCTAAAGAAAATGAAAGATCAGCTATGCCAAGGCCTTTCACAAAGATTAAATCCAGCAGTCTTGTCTAAAGACAAGTCTGTATAGGGGTATCACCACAATTTGTTTAACTAGAAAGAAACTGACTGCTCAGACTAAACTAACAGCCTCCCTATTCAAGGATGCCAATGCAGGATCAAGGCTCTGGACTGCAGAGCAGTATAAGAATCTCCAGTAGGAAACAGTAAATAATTTTTCATATTCAGCTTTCTATTCTTTAAAGATTATGCACTATACTATTTTTAGTAATTTTGATAGACTTAGGGCCCAAGTGAACTTGTAATGGGTTTCCACACTCAGAATTCCCTTCATCTGGAGTATTTTAAGACAATGGTAAATTTTGTAGTACAGCAAACTAATTAACACAAAACACTACACACAAGGCCTGTAAACTCAAAAAAATGCTGTTTACAACAGCCTTGATTTTCAGCCTCAGAATCAGAAAATATTTTGAGAGTTTAAGACCAGTGAACCATGTTTGACTTACAGGGAGTTTATCATATTCAGCATCTGATGAAGAAGGAGAAACAGGAGCACCAGGACTAGAAGACAGCCTCCCAGCACTTGTATCTGGCACAAAGAGAATCTAAATACAAACAGGTATTTCAAAACAGGCAAACGCTTTAAAAGGTTATTAACTATGTTCTATTAGAAAGACAACACAATACTGATCACTCATATCTGCAATGTACACCTTAAAAACATTGAGAAAAATGAAACTAATTTCCTTATTCCAGCTTTTGTCTGCTGGGTATTCTTAAGCAAGTCACACTGTCTTCCTGTGCCTCAGTTTCCCTATCTGCAAACCAAGACACTTCAACCTCCTCATGGCTGTGAAGCAGAAGTAGAGATTTGCTCTTTATGAACCAGATGTTAATCTCCACACTTGCATTTCCAGTCCTGGACTCTCCTAAAAAGTCTCTCTCCATTTATTTCTCATCTTATACAGGAGACTGACTCATACCCAACATAACAGCACAAAGCCATTTCAAATTCTGTCTCTAAGTCTCTAATTCTTTAATGCATTATAGATTACATTTATCCAGACTTCCCAATAGTCCAACTCCCTTGCAACAGCTGCATTATCTTCTTAAGCTTCAGAGTCATCTTTAAGCTTTAGTGACAGTACATAAATAACAAGTCAGATACGACAATTACAAAGCTTCCCCCTCACACCAATTCCAAGTAATAATCTACTGAGTTTCATTTTGGGGGAGAGCTTTAAATTACTGCCCATTATCCTTGTATCCAAGTACTTAAATGATACACTTAAGTAGTAAAATCTTCTAAATACATAGTAAATAATTGTGTTTCAGGTATTAAAAAAAAAAAACAAAAAAAACCCAAAAAAAACCCAAAAAACAACAACAAAAAAAAACCAAATAATGAAAAATTTACCTGGCCTGGCACAATTGTCTGTGTGAAAAGCTTATTGAGCTCCACAAGCTTGTTTGGGGTGATGTTGAACTTTAATGCTATGCTGTTTATGGTGTCCTGATTTCCAGCCTGAAGAAAGAGTTGATGACTAAGATACCATACTGAACACAGCACCACACATGAACTAAACCCATCTAACAGACTGTTTGCAGGGACAGACTTGATGACCTCAAAAGCCCATCTATTTAATAGCTTAGGTGATAAACCTGTATCAAAAAAAAGGACAGAAATATTCTTTCACACTGTACAGTAGATAAAATGTAGAGGTGTTACATATGTCCCTCTCCTTTTCTCTTAAAACTTTAAAGAAGCACAACTGTATTTAGAACTGGTCTGGCAAGGGGGAGAAGGTCATACACTGCAAAGTTCATTACACCTCCAGCAGCCACAGCTGGAGGTCAGGCATTTGTGCAGTTCCCAGCTGAGACACCCCCCTTCCACGGAGGCTCTATGGTAGAGAGTGGAATGCACTTAGGGAGGAATGCACTAAGGGCTCACACAGACGTTTTGGGCAGAGCTAGCATACTGCTGTCCTGCTCTAGCTTAGAGAAACAGATCTCATCAAGCACAGGTCAACTGCTTGATGACTAAGCAACACCGCAGAATGGGAGTATTTTTCAGAATTAAAAAAAACATTGCTCTAATAGAGAGCCATAATGCAGAAGTAAAAATGGAAGTGGCAGCTGCAAGAGGCAGAGATCCTGGGTTGAACAGAGATTCAGGATGTGACTCTAGATCTCCCCATATAGTGGTATTTGAATGGTATCAATAGGGGCAATCCAAATTGAGATAGGTGCAACCTAAGAAAGAATTAGTGCTTACAGTTTTGTGCCACTGCCTCTCTCTCAACCTCAACAACTGCACTTTCAAAAAGCAGGCATGAACACACCACACACCAGTACTTACTGTATATTCTATGGTACCATGGGGCTTCTGAGAAACCATTTTCTTCTCTTTCTTTTCATTGCTTTTGTTTTGATTGTCATCTAAAGAGCAAAAAAAATTCAAGTAATTGACTGTCAAGATGTTTACCTTTTAGCATGTTTTGAAAGAGATCTACAGTATGTGCAAATTGCAGCTGTGAAGAAGAACAAGAGGACACATTAAAATGCCTATTAGGCGTTAAGATTGAATTGTAAGGCAAGAAAACATCAAGTACAGCAGGTTTAGTAATCGTTCAGGAACTCTGCAAGAGTAATGTATATATGATACCATAGCAATACACAACTGCACCCATGGTTTCTCCAGTGATTCCTACACAATTCCGCTCTCAGATACAAGTTCTTTGTATTGTCACGTGAATATACACCTATCTACTGCCTTGGTACAACCACAGCAAATATTGGTTAATCACCATTTTACCCCAAGTACATTATATTTAACACTACTTTAATGTCTGAAGGTAAAAGTGTGCCAAGAGTCTTGCAGAGTGTGCATGTATATAGTCAAGCATGAAAAAGCAGAAAGTTTGTGCAGAAGACATTTTCTATCAGCTGCAATACACAGAACCCACTGCAGCTGCAGAAACCCTTGCAAGACCCAAAAGGCACTCGTGAGCTGTCAGCATCAGAGCTCTCTACCAGAGCAGGGTAGAGATTTCCAATTCTTACAACAGCAGTGGGTAAGCAAAGCCAAGGCTCAGGGAGAATGGAGCTGCCCAGCCAGCCCCAGCCCCACGGGGCTCCCTCCAAACCCAGAGCCCAGACCAGCCTACCTGGGGGGGGCAAGGGCAGCATGCAGCCCCAGCTCCAGGAATGGGGATGGGGTGCCAGGAGGCAATTCATGGCTCTCCCTGCCTGATTGCCCCCAAGCCCTTAGAAAGGTCCCGCTGCCTCTGGCAGGATGCTGTAACCTGGAAGAAGTGGGGAGAGGCAAGAAGACAAGGCAAGGCTGGGCCCAGCAAAACCAGCAGCCAGGACCAAGAGCAGGGACACGCTGTCCTCCTGAGAGCACTCTTCCTGTGGTCCAAGCCGGCAGCTCTGGAAGATCAGGGAGGAAAGGGCTGGGAATGGCAGCACAGGGCGTCTGACTTGCATTCCGGCTTTGCTGCAACCTTTGCTATTTCCAGAGAGCAAGAAGCAGATAGTAAAAGAAGGGCGAGGACTCGCCTGCCACACTGTAATGTACACAAGAAACAAGGAGGGGCCCAGTGTGCTGCACCTGAACCTTCTGCTGGCCCATGTCCACAGCAAGATGAATGCTGTGGGGCTGCCTCAGTGTGCTGCTCCTTCAGTCAGATGAGACACGCAGGAGCCCTTGACATGCATCCAGGTGTTGCTGCTGGCATATCCCACCCACCACCTTCTGGGGATGCAGTCATGAGAAGTGCATTGGTTAGGGACACTACAGGTAAGGTAACAGAGGCAGAAAGCATGCAGAAACCAAACACAGTTTCAGTACACGCACACAGTGTACATGGCGTGAAGGACAGTGGGAGGAAGGGGAACATCAGAATGATGCTGATAGCGTTTTGAAACACAGTATCACTCAATGATCTCAGACACTTCATCTCTGAGACTGGACACCCACATTGATACTTTTTTAATATCTTTTTACTGTGTTTTTCTGACCATTTGTATTTTCACCGTTGTCACACCACCTTCTGCTGATCAAAGTAAAAGCAGTGTGTGGAAAAATAAGTAATGGCAGCATTAGCACGGCACAGTGTTAAACCATCAGAAACACAATGACAACATGACAGACAAAAAGCCTGACAAATACTAGATGTTTTCTTTATACATTACCTACATACAATTGACAACATGGCACAATCCTGCCTGAAGAAACCCTGCCAACTACTGAGTTCACACTGGTTTTTGGTACCAGGAGATACCACTTCAATTAGTCTAGGATAACTATAATTACAACTACATATATCACACTCACGTAGGCATACTACCTGAATTTTTTGTGACCTTTCCCTGGAGAAAGACAAGAAAGGTAGACTTCACCTTCTAGTAAATTATTTGGCCTAGCTGTAAAAAGTAGACAAGTTTTCAGATATTTTACCTTTACCTAGGTCTGAAACAGCACATGAGGTAGACAACTGTTAAGAGCAATAATCTCTAACACTAACTAGACATGCACCAGCAAGACCTTGGAGAAGTGGGAATAAAAAAAAAGTAGGCCAGAGAGATGGACAGAGAGAGAAAGAGAGAGAGATTTTGCATGTGCTGAATGAGAAAAAGTTTAAGTCTGGGTGTAGATGGGAGAAATAACTACATGCAATAAAAGCAGTTGCTCTGAAGAGCTTATACTATTTGCTATTAGCTAAACATTTTTTGTTCCAAATACTATCCAGGAAAATGTTATAACCTGAAATACTGTATTCACAGGAGACATATAATATGCCCTAGTTTTTGGTTGACAGGACTGTGAACCTGCTTGTTTAGTAAGGTTCTGAACACAAGCATGGTGCAATAGAGAAGAGTGAACTAAATATGCACACATAGTTGAAAACCTCTAATCGTAAGACAAGAAAAAGAGATATTTTAAAGACAAGCTGAGTTTAGATAAAATGAAATACCGTGCTTTTTTGTCCATATATTTTAATAAATCCTAAATAAGTTGAACAATTAGACACTTTTTTTCACATCTATGTGTAAGAATGCGTGTTGTATAGTCTGTTTAGCTACAGGCTAAAAGAAGCAGTCACAGTCTGTGAATTTGTCTCCTACAATCAAATCTGACCTTTTTTTATATATACTTTTTATTTCTACCCCTTACTGCCCCCTTTTTTTTCCTATCCCAGCAACAAAGGGTTGAGAACACTGTCCATACATTAAGCCTAACTACTAGACAGGTTTGGGCAATTCAAAACCACATCCTAATTATTTGAATAGTGGGAATTCTTAACTAGGCTATGTTTTTAATTGTCCATATAAAGATTTAAAACCATAGATAAAAATTTCAGACCTTCAGAAGAAAAACTTGCAACGAATCCATTAAACCTGACACTGGTACTGCTAAGCCCATATACTGCACACGTGGTGAGGCCGAGGTCACAAATTGTGCTCTACATGAACAGTTTACAGCAGAGTGACTGAAAAGCCTGGCAAAGCAGCACACCACAATATACTGCCTCTCCATTTCTTTTCCAGGAAGCCAAACATTTTCTGACATGATCTGAAGGAAGGTAGCTCTTAGTATAGCCACAATGGCACGCAGAGCACACGCATGCATGATGGAAGCCTCAGGAACCACATTTCTTTCAGTCAGAACTAGATGAAGAGCTCCACAGGCTTTAAACAGCTGCCTTTGGCTACTTTTTGAATCTGAACATTTGCTTAGTGGTGAAATGGCTCATGGTTCTGCCTCCCAAATTTTCCTGCACTGCATGTACACTAGAGACGGGATTGCACACCCGTGAGAAGTGACTAGGTGTTTATGCAAATTTGATCACACTGCATTTTTAGGCAAAGAGCAGAGTGGGTAGACTGAACTTCTCTGTGCTTTTGGGAAACTTGTAAATTAAGAATCATGTAAAAATAGTAAAATAATAAGCAGTGAGAAGAAGAATGCCAAGTGAGAACAGGCAAGAAAATACAGGCTTACTGAAAACAGGAAGGTCTAGAATCGGAATTTTTCTGCCCTTAATGATATATTTGTATTTCAGTTTCCTTGCAGACTCTTGACATTTCATTTAGCAGTGTTACAGGAAACCTTACAAAAAAGAGTTACCTAAGAGTAATTTGGAAACCAATTTTTGAAGGAGTATGATAAAGAGGTCAATCAGTTTATCACTCAAAAGACCTTGACGCATGATTGGAGAATTACACCTCTGCAACTGTGTAAATAGCTCTGTAAGTAGATAGAATAGGTCAAGGAGCATCAAGAATCTCCTGGGCTGCCCACACAAGCATTCACTGAACTGCTCTGTTCTTTCAAGAGCTCCACATTAGTTCTATGCCAATGAACCCCACACTAAAATGATGTGCTCATAAAGCAATGCTTCCCTTCTTGTACCTCATGCTTTATTTCACTGAATATCCTAATTAATGCTATTTTAAGGGTGAACAAATAAATAGTCATTATTCACATTCTGCATACCATTCATGATGTCACAGATTTCCAGCATATTTTCTTAGTTACTTCACTTTTTCCAACTGACTAATACTGTGATACTTTGGACTCTACTACTTCTCTGATGACACAGGCTAGTTCTTGTTAGCTGTTCTTCTCCTACTACATCCTTTTTGAGATGGAGGAAGTAAAATCAAACAGAGATTTTAAGCTATGAAAAAACCAATAATCTGTGCTGGTGACAGAAAAGAGGGTTTCCTTAAACCTGTATGATATTAGTAATTTTTCCCCATCATACACTAATCATTTTTCCATGCTGCTCAGCACGTCACTGCTGTTTCAGGATATTCCAGTCCCACATCTCTATTATAGATTTGTTAAAAGCAATAAAATTATATTACCATAAGTCTAGCCAAGCACCAGGACAAAAGAGTGAAAACCTACAGGTACCTTAAAAGAATCTGAAACATAATAAATTAAGGGGAGGACAGTTATCCCTCAGTTATCCCCAGAGTAACCTAACCAGGGTACTGATAAGAAATTAAGCAAACAAGGCTTCCTGGGGTAGTTTCCTTATCAGTGAATAAGGCCTGATACCAATTATGGTGACAGAGATGGAGTACAGTAAATATCACTTAAGTGATTCTAAACACAGAGATCTTAAGAATATGAAAGACCTACTTGGAACAACAGAGGAAGAAGACAAATCAGTTTATCTGAACAATTTTTTCCATTCCTACTTTCTAGCCTGACATTTTAATAACTTTCAGTGATTCTGCTATGTGCAAAGTTGTGCATTGGATTATGTAATTGTGATTTAAAGCATCTTTCTGGCTTTTCTCATGACTCTCAAAGAGATGAGCTGAACAGCATTCACATTAAAATTACTAGTTTTATATAAAAAGTCTTTCTTTTGGCTCCTGTCAAGTGTGGGTGAACCCCACCACCACAGGGACCCAATTCCTGGTTTGGGACACCTTCCACCCACTCTGATGTTTCAACTGCAGCAGCCTCTGAGAAAGACACCCCAGCCCCATTCCCTCCTTTAGCCAGCTACAGCAGTTAGGGGGCATAAAAAACGGTTTTTTGGCCATCTGATCAGACCTATCTCCCTGAAGAAAACCAGCTAGTTAGAAACATTCCCTACTAAGATTTGGATAGTGTACTGCTACCATGTTAAAAGAGAAATAAAAAAATCCCTACACTTTCTCACCAACTCAGGTATGTTCTTCTTTTCTGCTTCCCACTTTCCCCAGAGTCTCCTGACAAGCCCTCACCTTTTCTTCTGCATATTTTACTCCACTGAATCATATCAGTTGGCTTCCTCCTTCCCTACTGCTGAAGTCACTTGAAACAAAAGGGCAGCTGTCATCCATCACAACCACACTTGTGCTCCTTCATTAGTGAGACTTCCCCTGACATAGGAAAACAGCAATTCCCTGATCAGTACAAATCCAGACACATGATTCTGAAATATCTATACCTTGAACAACTTTTCTCCATTCTCAATAAAAACTGATTGTCCAGTAAATATTCTCCAAGCAATTCTTTCAAAGGAATAAAGAGATCACCAGAAAATACAGAGCCTCAACAAAAAATGACAATCAGTTCAAAGAACTGATTAAAAAGGTAGTAACTCCTTCTGCTATTAGGTATTTTTAGGCACATTTCAATGAAAAAATTGACTCTTGATATTCATGCAATATTCACATACTGCAGCTTCTACATGAAAAACTCCAAATATTTAAGGAACTTAAATTTCCTCTTTATTTACTTCATCTCCAAGAAGTGGCTTTAGCTCCTTTGTGGTCTGACATAATTACTTGCAAATCATGTTCAGGAACATGTCAGCATCCAAACACATCTTTCACTAAAGTATCACCATAAAATTTCTGACTATCCACTATATCAAGGTACTCAAGGACAATACAGAGTGAGGAGAACCAGCCTGTCAACCAAGCAGGGCTGAGGGAAATAATACTTAGGCATCACAAGAGAAAATATGGACATTTTAGAAAACTGTTAATGCTACACATCCTGGTTTTCCTCATTATTTTGCTGCTTGAACACACCACAGCTTGCCTGGGAAGGCTATTCCATGTAAGTCAACCAGGACAAATCAAGCACTGCATTGTCCTGTCTACTGATTGGTGTTTACAAGGTCATAGGTTGAAAATAGAGACAAAAATCACAAAGATTCTAAAGATACAGGACACATGCCCATGTTTTTCTGTCTGGAGATGGCATCAGCATCTGATGTGCTGCTGACTGTCATCACTTCATCACACAGATCCTCAGAAGCCATCGAAAAGAGCAACTCAGTTTATACAAGCTACTGATCCCAAGCGTGACCCAACAAGCTGCAACAGAGACATCACAACAGACTGAGAAGATATTAGGAAATGTCAGTAGAGAAAGCTGGGAGCGAGGGTGTTACACAATCAAAAAGATCTGGCTTAACTTCGTATTATTATTTAAATGCACTTGAAGAGAGTGCTGCTTTTCAGAACATTTATATGAACTTTCAACAGTGTTTTCCAAGCACAATATGGGAACTTGATGAAGAAGAGAAATTAAAAGAAGAGAAGATGAAGAGAAATTAAAAGCCTGCCTTGAGGATACCAGGCCTGAGTTATGCAGGCTAAAAGTGACTACCTCATGCCTCTGCTTGGAGAACAAAAGATCTGCAACATGATTTCAAATGCACTATATTGTGCTCCTTACATACTTGGCTTATGAATATTCCTGTCTTAGAGAAGAATGTCTGAAACTAGAATGAGAATATTCTGCCTGTTCCCTGAGGGCAGAAATCCCAAGAGAGCTACAGTGAGTCACTGGAAAGGGGAGAGAGCTGATACAACTGGGTGCTGCAGAGGACTGCTCTGCAGGCACTCAGGGTACAGGTTCTGGAAGCCTGGGTCAGGGAAGAGGCAAAGGATCCAGTCTGCCTGGTTGATAGCCCTCCCAGGAAACATGGAAGAGAAAGATCTGTGAGAGTCCAACTCTTGATCCCAGCCCAGGATACACCACCACGACTGCCTCCGAAGAGCTGCACATGCCCTGCAGGTACTCGAGACTAACTTCACAGGGCACCCATGCTCAGCAAGCACAAGACTCAGCAGGTAGCTGGCACAACCCAGGAAAGCAAGACTACCCCAGGCATGATGAGCCAGTGGATCCTGGAAGTGACAAACTTGCTAACCACAAAGACACATTTCCCTTCATTACCCCTGGCAGAAATATGACAACTCTTTTAAATAATTCTCCTGACACGCTTCCTTTTCACCTCCTGCACACACACACCTGTCACAGTCTCACCATGGGCTACAGGACCAATTGCTCCACAGCCCTCCTCTCTTCCTCTGGGACCACTTTTCAGAGATGTTGAGTGCATCTGAGTTTAAATATGATTAAGAACATAAGTGCTCGCTCCTTCTGATAATTCAGGCCTTGGGGAAACAGACAGCCCTTGGAAACACACCTGGGTCTTTCAGAAGTGAGATCAGTTTTAGCTAACCAAACACCAGCCTGTCATTCCCTAGTCTGACCTTTTCAGAATAGATCACAAGATGTTATTGCCTTAAATCTTACTTTGAGTAATTGCTATAGTGGAATGTAACTTTGTAAAATAGCAAATCCTGGTATCTTTTCCCCCATGACAGAAACACCACTTTTTAATTTTCTGCCTCAATAATTTATGCCACTGTTAAAAAGGTATCCCTGATTTCTAATCTCCACTTGTTTCTCTCTATGTCCTGGTCTGCTGAGCCTGTCAAAGCTCTTTGCTATGATACTTCAATTACACAATTAATTTAGGATAAAGTTCTCGGGTTTCTTCTCCCTCAAAAATAATTATAACCAAAGTAGTCTCTCACAACCCCCTCTAGTCTCCAAACATTTTCCTTCTTCCCTGAGCTGTGCTAAACAGAACTCACAGTAAACCAAGTCAGAGAACCTGAATTAAGAGCAAAAACATCCCCTGTTCCAGCATCCTGGGTCCTGGAGGTCCAGAGAAGGCTAACAAGGACAAACAAAGCCATGAAACAGCTTATACGTAAAGAATACTGAAGCTCTTCAGCCTGGAAACAATGGAAGAGGGATATTTTATAGAGAGAAAAGAACAAACAAAAACCCAACCAACCAGCCAGAAAACAACAAAGAAATGCATAAGAAAAATCACAGGAGTCTTGGAGAGCAAGAGTGGGGATTGACTGTTCAGATACTTATACAAGAATCCATGGCCACTCAACAAAGCCAGCAGAAGCAAGATTGCTCTTCAAGAAAATGGTAGCAAACCTGTGCACTCTTCACTAAAAGATACTGCAGAAACCTGCACAGGCCCAGGGGGAGGCAAGATAAGCATATGGTAGAGAACTCTAAATGCATGAACTACAAGCAGCTCAGAAGAGGACAGTAGTGTGGACATTTTCACAAAATTCACTGTGTTCATAATCTTCCCCAGACATCCAGGTGTGGCCTTTGTGGGAAAACATACACTACACTAAATGGGCTCTGGTGTGAAATGGCACGGGCTTTCCTACTGCCCCTCTAGCACTTCTTCACCCTGGAATCACACACACCGCTAGGCTTAGATGCAGTAGTTCAGCAGCAGTCACACTGTAATTCCTTTTACACACTTGCATAAAACTTTCAAGCACCTGTACTATTTTTTTGCCTCCAAAATGTTTTCCAAGTTTATGGTCAGGTATATAGGCTTATCAAGTGCCCCAAGTAATTTTTCATAGTTAACAGGCCATTCATCCTGGTAAGCTTTGTTCTACAACTTACCTTTAAAACATGTAATATGCCTGTACTCAAGTTACCACTCGATCCATGTAACTCAGCATTGGTAACTTGTGGTGGGCACTTTCCTCCCTCAACTATGAAGTGTTAAATCACACAGAAAAATTCTGACCCCTTCAGAGCTAAACACAGTTGGTCATCCTACCAGAGGGACCTACCATCCAAATTTTAAACTTGAGACATTCTAGAATATAAACTCAAGGGCCTCACAAAATATTAGTACATGACATCAGCAATGTAATGCTTACAAATGCAATTTACCTTGATTAACTATTTGAAAATTAAGAAAGGAATATAAAAAGCTTGTATCAACCTTCTTTAAAGGCTTACTGAAAAAAAACCCACATCAGTTATCACAAATTAATCAATAACTTCTCAGGACTCCTATGTGCGAAACAGCTCTGTCAATTAAAAAAAAAAATGTCTATTAAGCTACTGTTTACATCCATTCCTAACTGAGTGGAGAAAATCACACCACAGTATATAAATAGATCAATTCTCCTTCTAGATCCTTGCATCTTCCTTGCTGTCAGAAGCACCAGAAAATTACTGAAAATTCAACTGCTAATATCATATACTGAGCTAAAATTATTTTTAGTTTCTCTTTTGTTCTTAACAGAGTTAAGAAATCTCTTAATTTTTATGTTCCTGGACAGTTTTCATGTTCTGTCCTTGACTTTCCCATTCAATTCCCTTGCTTCCTACTTGAAACATACATTAGATCACTGACTATCAACAGGTGAATTTACAAGTTGGTTTTATATAGCCATATAGCTTAATTTCCTTCTAACAGCAGACTCAAAAACAGCTCAGTCTTCTGCCTCAAAATTAGATTGCCATGTGTGCCATTGGGATTAGCTAGTTTGCTCTGAGCATGGTGCTAATAATGCCAAGGTTGTGCTGATGGGCAATACCTACCTATTACATACAAAACATCAAGTTTCAACTATTTGCAGCTTTTACTTAGTTTAACAACAAACAAAAGCTTATCCACCAAGATGAGAATTTGAAGAGGACACCACACATGGGGAGCTTGCCCAGTGCTAAGACATTTCCATGCAATTTTTCAGAACTTAAATGCTAGCAACGTTATTACTGGTACTTACTGCTCAGATTGAATTCTCCAGCCTATGGACAAGGCATCCTTTCTCTGTGCAACTGTTTCTAGCAAACATCTGTTAACAGCACAGCTTGAATATAACCTGGTGGCCTTAACACTGATCCACTGAGATTCAAGACCATTTGTTCTCATTCCAAAACAAGTCGCCTAAAAACAGATGCCTTTCAGTCATCTGTCCACTTTATTCTTTCCACATGGTTTCTATAACCAATGCTAATAAACCAGCTTCCTATAGCTTCCCAACCAGCCACTGCCCAGTCAGTACCTTCAGTTTACCCTCATATGCAAGTTATTCCAAGTCCCTTGGTAGTCTACACAGGCAATGATAACTGAATTGACTTCTTCCTATGCTGCTTCAATTTTATTTGAGATCTTCATTCTGAAAGAAACATATTACTTCCATTTTCACCCCTCTTTATATCCAGTCATTTTTGGGCTGAAGCACAAACACTAAGGCAAGGTCTCAGAACCTGGGAAAATTTAGATCCTGTTCTTACTGTTATATTAAGCAACTTAACACAACACTGAGTAGCCCATTTTGTAAATCACTTGGATTACTTAGAAAATAAAGTATTTTACTACACGAATAGGGCTGACCAAATCAAGCCCCCAGAGATTAGGGCTGATTATAGTTAGCTAGCTACAAGCAAAAATTTATATGGATTTTCTCTTTTAAAAAAAACAAAAAAAACAAAAAAAACTTTCTTTTTTTATGAGTAGCACCTTGATTAAGGTCCTCAACTGCATCTTACTGTTCTGTACCAGATAATAGAAAAGACAAAACCAGCACTCATAAGCAGAAGGAAGTCTCCATTTTTTACTCAATATTGTCTTGAAAGGTCCACTTCAAATTATGCCTGCTTAGCAGATGACCTAACTATTATTCCATGTATGTTCAGTAAGCGTCTCACCATTTCATTACATGTAAATTCTCTATAAATTTTCACTGCACTGCAAGCAACTTCCATCTTTGAAACAAAGTACTTCTGGTATCATGGGAGCTGCCTCTGCTGTTTCTGTGCCAGTCAGGGCCAATCTCATCACATAATGAATATTGCTATGCCCTCTCTGCTTTACTTACTAAAATTTGTTCTTGGTCATTTACCCAGAACATTCAGAGGCTTGGTAACTGTACACATGTGCACTGCTCCTATATCACTCTCTGCTCAAGGGATGGCAGGGAGGACAAGTCAAAAAGAAGGCATCTGCTTTCTGACCCTAGGGAGATACTCTGGCACCTACTACTCAACATGTGATATACTATCTCATTAAATGGGCATATACCACTTTCTTTTTCATGGTGTTTAGGAGTCCTGCTTGTTTTGATGTAAATCAGAGCTACAAATAAGAGGGTGTTTTGTTACTCTCGCCTCCCACTCCTGCAGAAATTGAACACCACACAGTGAATGCGAAAGGATGGCTTTACGATTACAGAGCAGAACGATAAACTAGTCAACTGGATTTTAGCTTAACTGGAGAAAAGTAACTCTGTGATATGGAACAAGCCACCTAAACCAGACTTTTCTTTATGACATATTCTTTAATGGAGATCAATTCCTCACATATGGTGCCTGCTTAGATTTTCAAGCAAAATCAGGAGAATCTAGGAATATTATGCACATCTGATAGAAAGACACATTATATGATGCTGGAATAAATATATGGATGAAAATTCAGTGTTGTTTTTGACCACTGTTACACTGCTTGTTTTCAGAAGCTCACACTTTTACGTGTTTCAGTGTCTTCAGTGGCACAACATACATGTTTCCATCCAGCTCCTGACAGGAACTGGAGATTCCTAATCTCACAGGAGTCAAATCAACATCTTTCAATAAAAACAGGCTTCCCAGAGAGCATGTCAGAACCAAGCAGCCAAGCTGCAAAAGGAGGTCAGCTGGGTTATCCCAAGAAGAAGGGGAGACCATCCTGGGTACCGAGTACAGCAGTCAGAGCACCTACACAGCAATTGTACTTTGACAGAGAGACATATCCTTGGAAGTCTGAAAGCTGTTTACTGCAGCAACAACAGCAGAAAGAGTAAGACAAGGTTAAAAAGCAGATTACCACATAAGCCAAAAGAAGTGGCAAAAATATAGAGAAAGGAGTGTTATTTCCACTGATCTTCAGAAAAAAACAACAAGCAGTACTAGCATCTCTGTTGTACCAAGGCAAGAGAACAAGGGCTGTATCTGCAAGGCAATGTCTTACAGGATAAGATTTGGAGACTGAATGTTGCAAATTGTTATGGAACTTGCACTGAAGAACAGTATAAGTGCTAAGAGGAAAGGAAGCTATGAGGCTACACTGGAGAAACTTTCTGGCAGTAGGATCTATTCAGCCTTAGCAGTGCCTCAAGAAAAATTATCATTCCTGTATAACTTCAGGTTATTTCTAAGGGTGCCATCGCAGTGCAAGCCGATACGCTGTACTGAACAGAACAGCATTTCCATGGCTGGGAGAGGGATGCTGGAGGATCCCTTCCTGGAGGATGCCCCAGTCGCACCTCCACCTCCTCATCCTCGGCTCGGCGGTGCCACCCGCCGGCTGCTGGCACGAACACAACGCAGCACCTGGATGCAGGAGAGGAGCTCCTCACTACACTGCTGCTCTTCCACCTTCCTCAAATAATCCAAGTCTTTTAACCACTCTTTTATACAAAGCTTGGCGGGGATAACCACCTCCAGTTCTGCACAGCCTTCAGAAGCTGTGTTAGTCCTTCCACAGGAGAAGAGGAATTTACTGAGTCAACAAAATCTCCTGACAGCATTGGTGCCTGCAGGAATCTATTAAAAAGCACAGCATTCAAAGTGGGAGTCAAGATGTCACTGCATTTACAAATTGAAAAAGGCAAATGCATTCACAAGCCTCTAATGAAGGGACGTGGTGTTCAAGGAACAAATTATAATGAGATGTTCCTTCCCCCATCTTTTAGAACAATAAATAGAGAAGGATTTATTGTCCTGTAAAATATGAAAGGGAGATTATTCAGAGGACAGAGGTCTTCATTCTGTTAGACTGACAGACACAACTCCTCTGGACTCAAATCATCTAATGACAGAACCTCCATTAAGCCACAAAGGTTGGGTGTATCATGGGAGTACACAAGGCTGTTGCCACATTATTAAATTTTTCTTCTGAGGAAAATTTAAACATTTTGATAAAGTGCAGAAAGCATTTCAGGGAAAAAAAAAGAAGTAATTCCTGTGTCACATTTTCATAAAGTTAGAATTATAGAACTGTTTGAGTTGAAAGGGACCTTAAAGATCATCTAGCTCCAACCCCCCTGACATGTTCTAGACATTAGTTAAAGCTGGATAGCTGGGCAGAGACACCAAAACTCCAAGCCCGTCAGAAAACGTAAATGGAAAAAAGATTAGCAGAGAGAGAGTGCATGCTATTTAGTCAGAGCACTTCAGAAACATCAATAATGGGAGAAGTCAGAGGGGAAAAAAAGACAGGGCAGGGGGAAGAGGGAAATGATGCATATGTCTCCCTGATATTAAATAATTAAGACAGACATATATGCATGGATAATCCCTCTCAGACACTTTCACATGAAAGCATATCAACAATGAAAAGATAAAGTTGTTGCAGATTTGGCAGTACCTTCTCACCACTGCAGCTGACACATCTTCCAGCAGAGAATTGCTGAATGTACATCTGGCAGAACTCCACTCAGCAAGACAGATGGGTTTGTCCTCTGCCATGACATATGCAGGTAAAAGGCAAACTACTTAAACAAGTCCAGCTCTTTCAGATGGCTGTGGGTGTACAGACAGCTCCCATAAACTACTCAGGTGCTGGAAAAGGTGGCAGCTTTCTGGAGAGCAGCAGTAACAAACAGCTAAGCAGGCAACCCTGCGAGCTATAGCTGCGGTGGGTGAAGGCAGTGTAAGTCATGTAGGCCAGTGCCATGGCAACTAACAGTTGTAGTGAAAAGACGCAATCAACTCTTTTCTGCCTCTATTTAAACTTTCACTTCTGCAATTTGATGGTCCAGTTGGGTAAAAACCTTTAGGAACAACCGAAAGAAGGCATTTAAACAAGAAGGAGGTTTTTATCTCTCTGGATTTTGCCATTAAATTATTTCTCAACAGAAATTCTGTATTTCTGCAGAACCCAGAAACTTTGCACACCTACATGATGATCAGTAGCATTTCAAGTCACCCTGTAATGATGCCACTCCACATGAAACTGGGGAACACTTATGAAACAGATGTAAGTAAAACCTGAGTTGGTACTGACTGTTGGATCACAAATCAAAGACAACTCAAAGACATCAAAAGCATCTTTACATTTTCCTTAGCTAGCACTGCTACATTCTTCAGTGACAGGGAGTGATCCCATTGCCCCCATCTCACCAACCAAAGTGCCAACTGTTGCAGAATTTTTTAACTCCTGAAAAACTTGAGAAACAAAATTCAGCTACCACACAAACCCCTAAATTCCTCTAGGTACAAACAAACAAGTGCTTCTAGCAGAAGCACTTTACTAGGAATGCAGCAGAAGTTCATATTTTGGTGAGTTTGGGTTTTTTTTATATCAGCATACTACCAAAGCAGAAAGAATTTTTAGGTTTGTTCATTAACAATTCTCCAGTTTTCCTTGTACAGATTTTATTTTCAGAACAGTGTGGTCAGAACTTCAGACAGAGAGAAGAAAGTCTTCTTTTAGTTCTCAAATTATTGATCTCATCACATTCAAATCTGACAAAAGTCACAGCCTGATCAATAAATCACTGTAAACCCTTAAGCTTGACAGGAAGCATTAATCCAGGGTTTATCTTCTTTATGGCAAGGCCTTTACTGCCTCATAAAAGGCACTCTTCAGTTGTGGGCTAGTCTGCATGATCACTCAACACAACATTTTCACTGCAGATTTCTTTTTTTTATCCTAAAGAGGACTCCTTAGGAGTCAGCCATCCATGCACACACTGTGTGAACAGTAAAGAAGTCTGCTTTGAGGATAGCTACAGTTTTCTGTTCCATTCCTTCTCTTTGGGAAAGGATTCCTTACAAGATGGAAACAGAGTTCTCCAAATCTAAGAATTTATTCCACCAAAATGCCAAGAAAAAATCTGGAATGAGAAGAATTTCATAAAACATATCTAAAATCAATTAAGAGTATCTAACAAATTACAATCCAGAACTGCAGACATGTATATGACTCATCTCATATATTAATTTACAACTAATTTTTTTCTGAAGTTGTTGCAAAAAAATCTAAAAAGGAATTTATAATTAATTTACTTAGACATCTGGGGGGTGAGGGGGAATCAAGCCATCACACAGGCTCTTTGACATCTTGTTTAAAAATATGTAGTTAATTTACTTAATTCCTCGCACTTCAACGGACAAACATGAATATCAATTTAGACTGAAGCCTTAAACAGTATACATCAATTTATGAAAGAAATAGCCCTGCCAAAAAAACTGAACTCCCTAAAACATCGAAGACTAATCTTAAAAGTACCTAAAATAAAATGCAAAAATAAACTAAGTGCTGCCTATAACAACACTAAGTTTTAGAACTGAGAAATAAAATATATAGGTATTTTTGTGAGAACGCAAGGTTTAAGTCAGTAGCAGATATTTTGAACTATGTAATTCTATTTGCTTTTATAGGAAGGATATCCAAAGTTAATTATCCTTTTAAGAAAGGCCTAAAGAATATGAGAAAAATACATTAGCAAGCTATGAAAACAAACATATTTTAAAATACTACAGCATTAACATAACTCACCAGTACTATAGTATCTTTTAAGTTCTGTGCGTCTGATGTCTTTCAGTTGATTGTACTTTTTCTTTTTCTTTTCCTTGTCTGGAGCAGTTTCCTTTTCCCCAGGAAATTTACAGTTGTCTTCAGAGGAACTGATTTGCTCCAAAATAACTTTACTTTCATCATCTTTCTCAGGTGTTTTGGAAACAGGACATCCAGGGGAATTGGCAGGGACAGTCTCGGTGGTTTGTTTGACTTGCCTTTTCTTTTTCAACCTGTGCATAAAGAAAAGAAACCCACATTAAGATTTAGCCATCCTATAGAGACAAGTTAACTCACTTTCTAAACTGATCATTTTAAAACTGAATTTAATATCAGAATTCCTTACAACCCTTTAAAAATCACACACTTGGCATCAGTAACTTGGTAACTAAGATGATCCTATCTCAATCGTTCTTCCATTATATCAATCTCAAGGATACCTTCTCAAGAATAACAAAAAAAGTAGTAAAGTGTTTACTGAGGAAAAGGAACAGGGGAAAAAAAAACAAACATTGAAAAGCTGGGGTTTTTAAAAAGACCATACAACTAATGTAAAAACAAGATATTGAATTCATGTTTTCAAGACGAAGCTTGGTATAAAATAAAATCTCAGATCACAATGTATATAACACAACAGCTAACAACAATTCCACACTCCACTGCTCCTGGTTCATAAAACCATCTGTTCTCATACAAACTTGTTACTTTTTTCCATGCTGTCCAAGGTTATCTACTAGAGGCCACTCATGCTACTTCACAGCTGTTCTGGCACAACCCACACTAGCTGGTATTCCAAGTGTCACCCAGGAGCTCCTTCTGCAACATGATCAATGTGGCCACAAACTGCTTGTGCCAGCACACTTTCCAGCTGCCTAGATTTCTTCTGAGAGAAATCTTAATGAGCTGCCTATAAATCTTCCAACTTATCACTATAGCAACAAGAGTATTTTCTTTTTAGAAGACTCCTTAAAGCACAGTTCAAGTGAGAAAGATTCTTCAGGACTCCTAATACAGAATTTTCTGCTAAATCGCCATCTATAGCACTGAGTTTGCTTAGTGAGAGTGAAGACTGACTTTATGGGTTGAGGGTCACTGTCACTAAAATAGTTCCCAGTTAATCACTGACTCATACCATACAAAATGAAAAACTGATCTATCCTAAGGGTGCTTCTCTTCAGTACATTAACTTCTTGGTTACAAGGTACCTAAGGGAGTGAGTAGTATAATTATCTTGTTGATGCCAAAAACTTTGTTTTGTGCACAGGAAGAATTATGCATAGAAAATACAGACAACCACAAATGGGAAAAGGTTACATGAGCTCACAGCAGTAGTTTAAATAAGTGAAAGCTTAATACATGAAGTTATTAATATAATGCAGGAATTTCAGAGATTCTTTCTTCCACCTTTTATGTTTATAGGCTTTTCATGTATTCTTTTAGACTACAACATAAAAATAAATACACAGAGCAACTGCAAATTTTAGAAAGACATTTCAGGTGATACACCTTTTTAAAAAAATAAAATAAAACCAGATCCAAGTTTAGAATGTTTAGACTGAGAAGGGTCAGTCTCTCAGACTACATGTGACCCACACTTTCCAATGAAACACTTCAAAATACTGTCTTACAAACTGTGTCTATCACACATGTATGTATACATATTTCTTAATGCTTCCCAAAATGGAAAGATTCACATCCTGCCATCAATCCGGTGAGGATGCTGTGGTTCCCCATTCATTCAAGCCCTGTAAGACAGATCTGTAAGACAACTAGTAGTAGTAGCTCATGCTCTGCACAGCAAGAGACAGTTACTGTATATGGAATTTATGGATTCAGTCCTGACTACATATGAAAACACTATACAGGGATTTATAAAAGATAAAAGTGACTACATCTATATAAAAAATGAACTGTTTAAACTAAGTGTTAAACTAGACTAATGAAAATTTGTATATGCAAAGGAGGCTTAATTTTAACTAATAATCCACAGCCCTTATGAAAGGCTGCTGTAGCAATCACAAAACATTGCAAACACTTTGCATGCACAATGTGTATATTTAGCTCTGGTGTAAATCTTGGCAAAGCAGCCCTCTATGCTGAAATGGCATATTCCTACCATGGTTATACCTGATTCCAGACTTCTAAATGAGCCACATTCCTGACTTTTGACTCTAGTGACTCAATGACCTTCCTCTGTGTGTGCATATCACAGGACACCCAAATCACCTGCTTCAGTAGATAAGAACTAGCAAGCATCCACTGGCACCCCATTTCTACTCACACTGCATCAGAGACTTCTGTCTTCAGATTCACAGTCTATTTATTTTGATCACAAACTCTGTTAGGTAAGCTTTCTGTAGTATGAATGTAGTATCTCAAAACAACAAAGGAGCCACTAATGGAAACATAGAACCCTTTTTGGCAGGGGAAAAAAAAAGAATAAAGAGAAAAACCTCTCTAGAGGTCAACAGTCCTTGTGACAATACTAACAGCTTCTGTCAGTATTTTCCTTAAAACACTCTCATTTGAACTGGAGTTTTCAAAGATGCCCCTGGCAACTTTTAGAATAAAGAGTTAAAACAGAACTGGTCCATTAGTGATAGAAAAAAGTAAAGCAGAAAGGAGAGTCTGAACCAACTCACTGCAATGCAACTGTCTGGTTCTTGTCCTCAGTGTTTAATCTTGCTGCATTCCCACTACTGCAGCACACTGGGGGCTCATTACACAAGGTACAGCATCCCCAGCACACAGCTGCTGCTGCTGTGAATGGACAGTGCCACCAGCATCCTTCAGGTAGAAGTCATCAAGATTCTGGGCACTCCATAATTTCTATTCCATCCCCATGGCAGGTATCAGATTTTCAGATGGTGTCAAGCTTACTCCTCCTGCCCACTGCTCTGTTTCAAGGCCATGATCATCCAACTCCAAAAGTGGTAAGCTTGGCACTAGGAAAAAAGCCTATTTAATGGAAATGGAAATATCCATGACATTCCAGACAGGACTCAGAGTAACTACAACTCTGTCTAGGGTTATGATCTCTGCTTGTAAGATGCTTCTTCCAGAGGTTTCTAAAGCCTGGTAAAAATTACCTGAATCCCTCCAATTCACCACTTCTGAAAAGCCTTGCCTGTAATATCCTAAGGAACCAAAACAAGCCTTCAACAGCATTTAAAGCCATAACAGCAGCCTCAAACCTACTATGCTTTTTGACATTATGCACCCTCTTAGTGTAGCAAAGCCCTGTATACACATGAGCCAATTCATTATTAATGCACACTGGTGCAGTGCAGCAGAGATTGGGCTGTGAAGAGCACAGCTGGAGGGTTTACTGCATCCTAAACTCCATCACTTGAGGTACCTCCTTCAGCCTCCACTCACCCTTCTCTCACACTGACCTGTATACCCCACACAAGCTGCCAGTCCTCCTGCTCACATTTCAAACCCATCACCAACTAAAGAAGGTGGGGGCTTGAAAGTCTAATCTACTCTTCTCACAGCTCTCAGGTATTTCCCAGCCTTCACGACATGAGCTGCTATGGATGATTTGTTGAATTATATCTATTTTCAACTAGTTTTAAAGATTTTGAGTGGGTTTGTTCAGTTTCTAAAGGGATGTCTGTGAACAAATCCAGCATTCAGTTTTGTCCTAATAGTTATAGAAGTAAAAGGGAGCTAAACAAAACAAACAAACAAACAAACAAAAAAAAACCAAAACAAAAAAACAAACAAACAACAAAAAAAATTAAATCTTTCAGGCAAAACAAGATGCATAAAGTGAATTCATAAAGTGTTGCTGCAGGCAATGCTTAGTTTTCAGTGTCAGTTGATGGATATGCCATGTTCTACTAAGAAGGCTGCTGGAGAAAGAAAGAAAAAGAAACAGGAAAGGCAGGATAAACAAGCACCTTATCTGTAAAAACACTCCTGTTTATGAAGAAAGTCTTACACATCTGTAATTTCATTTGGACACCAGATAACATTTTTCAAGCTAATTGATTCTGACTGGCAAAACATTTCTTCTGAGTTTATACCTCAAGTGCTTTCTTAGCAACAACCAGTAAGTCATTTTCTGAGTTTGTCCAAATACAAAGTTTACCAGCAAAAGCAAAACTTACTGCAATACAAAGATCATTTAATTTAATAAAGACTAATGATCTGAAATGGACACAATCTCAGAGTAGGCAGGTAAAAATGCAAGGTTAGCAGTGCTTACTTAAATTAATTTGCAACTGACTGCTTAATACCTTGGGCAATGACTTACAGGAAAGGAACTAGGAAGATTCCAAGAAATGGCCTACTTCATATTCCAGACCCAACTCTACCTGACTGCCTATGAAAGGCAAATAACTAGCTTTTAGAATAAAACAGCCTGATTTTCCCATTATGCTTACAAGGTAGGTGGTTAGGGTAAAAAGAAAACTGCTCAGAGAAAAGAGAGGTGATGTTATCTGTTCAACTTCCACTAGAAACTACAAGCAACCAGTGAAGCAACTCTGAGACAATAAAAACATGGAAATCTGACTGTAACTTTTTCCTAGAAATTTCATTGTTTTCCTTAACATTTATTCAATAGAGGTGTCTAACAGACAGTTAAATAGGACCTCATTCAATACATAATATCACACTAGGTCCTTTTCATAGGATGTTCTAAAAAACTCCTGTGATAGTAAGGCATGTTTTTTTATGATGTATTAGATTAATAAAGATCATACGCCATGTACAACTCTTACTTCAGAAAGAAAAGTATCTAATAAAATGGTCCTCCAAAAATATAAACAAAAGAAGGGGGAAGGGAGAATAAATCTTTTTATCTTTCAGCTGACAAACTGAAGTTTTCCTTTTTGGAAATCTTCCACAATGTGCATCCTCTAAAATGTGCCTTGATATCCGGCACACAATCATCTTAACATCCTGCAGAGCACAAATAGATCATGTCCCTCAAATATAATCTTTTAAAATCTATTTATGCATATATACAAAAAGATTACAAAAAAAATGTTTAAAACACTTAAAACACCTTAAATTGTTTTGTTCCCATTAAGATTCCTTTATATAAAAATGATATGCACTCCAATTATTTACTTCAGAATTAATCATTTTAATCTTAATTTAAATCTCTGCACTGATTATAAAATATACTAGTTTCTTTCTACCCTCCATGCCGTTCTCCACTCCTCTGGAAGAGCTAAATAAATCAAACTGACATCAAAAAAACCTCATACCTACCTACAGAAATCTTAAATCAGTAAAAATCTCCATTAGTCACCCACTGGTTGGATCTTAATCAGCCATTCTCTCCCCTCTGCAGAGATCACCCCCTCCCCTTCACCCAGCTTAGTGTCAGAATGACTCAGCCAGCTCCAGGCATGGCTGTGCTCTCATCACATCTGATGGAACCTGAAGAATAAGAAGATCTCAGAAAAAATAAATCATTACTGCTTGCAAAGCCAAAGGAAGTCAGACTGCTTGCCAGACTTTACCCAGACCTCCCCAGTGTGGCTACTTTCACTTCAGTACAGAAACAAATACAAAGCCTTTCAACCTCAGAAATCTTCCTAAAAGTGAACAGCATCCACCCCGCAAGGAAGCACACTCCACGGAACACCAGCCATTTCAGGTTGGCACATGTCCTGTTTTGGAAACAAGCAAGACACAGGGCTGTATGTTTACTATTAAAACAGACCAGTAAGGCATATGTAGGGGAGAGAACACATATTTTGCCAGATATTTAAAGAACTAACCACAGAGAGGAAAAAGGTACCAAAAAAAATCAATTCTGAAAAAGTTATCAAGGACAACCATGTGGTTCCAGTATGGTGATTGCAGACACTCAAGTGTCCACAACCTGGTCATTCCAAAGGACAAAAAACAACTCCTGAAGCCCTGATAGTAGTAGCATAGGTCCAAGCTGGAAATTTCCACTTTTATTGGAACTCCTGTTACTGATTGACAACAAGTACCAGCACCAGGCTTCACAGATGGTCAGCCAGCAGCAATGCTCAGGAAAGCTGGCATGCTCCAGAGAGTGAAGTGCTATACTGACAATCCAGGGTATGTCTATCTTCTTCCCAATAATGCCATTACCTTAAAAAACAAGTCACTACATGTGTTTCATCATCTGTAATGTGGAGGGAAGGATTTGTAGTAAAGTTGTTCTGGAATTTTAAAGACAATACACTGTCTGATAAAATGAGTTCTTAGATTAAGTAAAATATGTTAATCTCCCCTCCCCAGATTTCTGACTTAGATCAGGGAATTTTAATTTTTAAATTATCCCATCTAACATCGTTTATGTTTATTTAGGGGGTGGGACCTGTTTCTCCCGGTAAAACTCAAGGTGGTTCTGAGCTGTCAGAAAGTTTTTCTTTTCCTAAATTTAAGACTACAAGGTTCCCACACACATTAACAAACTTTCCATTTTCAAAGGCAAAAGTATCCTCATCTTTTGTGTTTACTTAGCAAAAGAAGTTACGATGTATTTAGCACTCCAATCCTACAACAACAATTTAATAAAATATTTTCCATAGGAAAAGGATTCTGGAAAGCTATTTTGCTTGCTTTAGACATCTAGTTGATTCTCTCCCTTATAACTTTAGTTACTGCAAGCTGTCAAAGAAGAGCCTTAGGCAGAAGGCAAAATGAAGAAATCTTTCTCTTCAGATGATTTCTTTAACTGTGCCAGAAGCTGACTTATAGGCCTATTCAAATAGAGCAGCAACACAGAACTATTTTGTGACAAATACCAACTTGATTCTTAACACACTCTCACCGTGGTCCTCCTGCTTTCTTCTGCGGACAATGCCAGATACTGTCTCCTACTGTGGTGTTGATTCACCACCCCAAACGACTCCCACACATGCCAGGAATTCTTCCTAAAGTGGCTCAACAAGGCATTCTCCCCACACTGAAGTGCTGGCAAGGGAGGGATGGCCCTGCCCTGTCACCTCCAGACAGCGCTGACTCCCAGCTGTTCTCCTGCTTAATGCCAGCCCCTCGAGCCATCACTCCCCTCCATATCAGCTGAGTGAAACTGCAAGAAAAGGGAACTGCAGTTACACAGCAAAGGAGATGTTCCAGAGAAGCTGCACAGAAAAAGTCACACCATAGTAAAACTTTTTTTATTTTGATGAAGACAATAAGCTCATAAGGCTGGCTGACACACATCTCAAGTTTCTCCAAAACTTTTATAAACTCCTCACTCCCTGCCTTAAGTGAATACTCTTCATAAAACTCAAATTCCATGAAAAAAGAGGAAGGCTCTTTAAAATTAATATTTAATTAACATAGAGAAACAAAATGCAAGAATTGAGAACAATCCCAAAGACAACAATATTATTTTGTATAAAAGATAATGCAGACACCTGTTTGGATGTAGATGGATCATAATTCTCACTTTTTAATACTGTAGTGAAAAGACCACAGGTATAAAGATGACAAGACAGAGGGAGCTTGTCTATGTGGGACAATCTCGTGGCAGGCATGTACAAGCGCAGTTTCTAACAAGCATATACCTTAAAGTGAGAATTTGACACGGCCTGATATTTTCTAGCAATCATACCATTACAGTAGTGCACCTCAATTACATTCATAACAGATAAAATGTGTATTAATTACTACAACTTAAAACTCCTCTGTGGGTTTTATATCAAATATTATATTATTTATGCATTTATTTTTGCCTGAAAAATAGTTTGCATTTTTTCATTTTCACTTCAGCTGAAACTTTTAACCTGCAGTCAAAATGTATATGGCTGGTGAAGAAGCAATTACTTCAGGGAAAATGAAAAAGCAAAAAAGTAAATCTTGCCCACTGTCAGCGTGATGGAAGATGGGTCAAGAGGAAGACACAAGGGGCTCTGCTCTATCTCCATGTTCTCTGGACTCTGAAAGTCCATGAGTCTCACCGCACTTGAGGCAGTAGCTGAACTACAATAATAAGCTGAGGAAATCAGGAAGTTCCAGTGCTCTGAATTTAATCCTGTAAGGCAGCCTCTCTGCTTAACAGCAAGCAGCCTCGCCCCCTGCAAGCAGCACCCAGGCTGCAGCACACGCAGGAGGCACTCTGTGACATTCTGTCCTGCTACCTGCTGTTATGCCCACTAGTCCATTCCCTTCTGGGCTGGGAAGTAAAGCTTCCTGGCATGCTGGATCCTACCCCTGCTACAGCAGATGGGTAGGGAGCTCCTGGCCTCCCCTCTCCTTCCCTCTGGTGCTCTGGCACTTCTCCCAGCAGCCACAGTGCTTTGGACCTGCTCCCACCACTCGTGCCTGGACAGCTCAGCTCCTACAAGCAGCTTTCACTGTTCTGTAACACCTAACAGTATGGCTCTTCACATGCATAAAATTGCTCAAATGCATCTGTCCATGGGACCACAGTCATATGATGTAGTTTCGAATTGCCAAAAAAAAAAAAAATAAGGAAAAAAAAAGTTTTGGCAGTATTTATAACACAGAAATCTCCATAACAACAAAAAATCCTTCTTAGCCTCAGGCAAGCAGAACTGCTACATGCAGCACCTGCTGTGGTCCAGGTGGAAAGAGCAGCATCATCTTTTTAACATTTAATTCACTAACAGATAGAGAACATATGGATAAATCTTCTGCTTGAGGAGATTTGACTTTTAAAGATTGTCTGATTGAAACACGTGATTAACACCTACAAGCCATATATTTAAAAAAGCATTACTAAAAGTAAAAATCCATGACAGAAATGCACTGTTACGCCAAAATCATAATATAATTTAAACTAAGTTTACCAGTGATTGGCTAGCTGTTAAACTTACACCTACTGAAATAAAAATAGTCCAGAAATATAGTAGCAAAAGCCTAAAGTTATTAGCAGTATATTAAGTCTTATACAAGACAAGTTCTCTGTGCTAGAAACTGCTATCTCACAGGAAAATACTCAGTGTATTAAGACACCCAGAGAGCTGATTTATGGCTCATTTACATTACAAAGGTTTTCCAGCATAAGGACAATTATCTCCCTCCTCTCTAAATTCCTAGCCATTCCTGCTGCTCTCCTTGGGATTTTCTCTCACATAAATCAACAGGAAGAACCCCACAGATCTCAGTGGAATAGCATGAGAGACTTAAAGCATAGCTAATACACATCTTCAAATATCAGATGATCCTAGGAAACACTCCTTGCTCAGACTACAGAGTAGAACAGAAAAAAACCACCAAAAACCTACACTTACAACTCACCTCCACATAATCAGATTGGCAGATGCAGGGTAGGGTGGAAGAAATCCCTTCCAAACACAGTCTGGAAGCTGGATTAACACTGAGGGCATGAGAGTTTACCATGGGGGACCTAAGGCCACCAGGAATATCCACACAGCTTCTTACCCTGTTCAAAGCCCCAGAGCAGAGGCAAAAAGCTTCAGTTCCTTGGGGAGGCAAGAGTGGGGAGCCCAATGCCTAGAGGCATGCAACAAAAACTGCAGAACACGCAAACAGTAGATCAGATACAGTGTAAGCAGACAGGTATCCAGTGTATCCACAGAGGATCCACAGTATTTCCTCTTTTACCAACAGAATTCCCTTAGTTAGCTACATAGTGCTTTCCAATCTCTCAGACAGAGGGGGAAAACTGTCCCTTTCCAAAAGCATATTCCTGTAGGTATCATTTATACCTTTCCCCTCAAACATGCAGCACCCTTACCAGAAATAGACTATACAATGTAGCATGGCACATGCCAAAACCATACAGGCAAAAGCCTCAAATGACGGCAGATACAAAGGCAGGCAATTTTATTTGTGAGCCAGAAACACCTTCCCTGAGGCCACATGTCTAGCTTCTTATCAACCTGCATTTTCTTCAATCCAGGAAACTCTAATATAACTCACAATGCCAACCATTCTCCTTCTCAAAATACTGTACAGACCACTCCCTACTACCCATGGTACAAAGCACAGGAGAGATGACCAGGACTGCTGCCAAAAGGAGGCAAGAGTTGCTGTTTCTCAGAGCATGGGCAGATGATGATTAACAGCACCACTAAAAGGTCAGTACCATTAGGCATCTCTTTAGGTGGCTGCTTCTAGAAGGCTCCTTCATGCTGGAGCAGCTCAGTGATGACAGCTCTGTCATCCATAAGAGACATGGCAAAACCAGAAGTCTGAGTGTGACCACCTCCTTTCAGTACCATCTTACACAACATCACTTTACAATCGACCATGCAACCACACTTCTGACAAGTATTATGCTCCATTTCCACCAGTGTTTAAGCTAGACTTTATTTTAAAATAAAAAATATTTTAAAATTTTAAAAGTTCACTGGGGTTAAGCAGAGTTTTATGCAGTAGATACATAAAACACTTAAGAACAGAAGGGAACACACACCTGGGAGGCTGAAAGGAAAGATCATATCTGCAGACACTACAGAAATAGTGGAATTTAAAAATGTCATTATATCAGATACAGTAAGAAGTCTGCATCTCACCTATCCAGAAAGCCACCCTGTGAAGCCTACAAATTTTATCCTTTTTAAGGTAATATCTTTAAATTCCTCCAAGAGCAAAAAGGTAAATGGCATGGCCCACGAGGAATGTCCAGTACATCCCTCAGTACCTGGCATTCCCAGCTGTAGGCTGAGGGGAAGTAGAGGAAGACAAATTACATTGCAACTATGTTAATAGCAACTCTTACCAAAACTGCACAGATATCTACATCAAAAGGCCCATCGCATAAGTATTTATGTTCTATAAAGAAGGCTAAATAAGTTTCTTTTTAAAGGCTGATAAGAGACACCCCAAAGGTCCCTTTGGGAAAAGCAAATTTAAGGTCATTGCATGCTTCTGTCTAACAATCCAGCCTTACAAGAATATTGCAAGGTGAAAAAATACGAAATTAGTGGTGTGACACAGTACATTTGAAGATTAACTAAACTCTTTTCTCTGCCTAGTCTGCAATACAGCTCTCAAAGAAATCAAGAAATCACAACAGTCCACCTTTCTTCTCTGTCCTAAAAAAAAGCCTCTTCATACAGAGGCCACACTGTTACCCAAGTCTCATTCCACGTGCAGGGGGAAGTGAATGGGTGAGGAGGTTAACCATGCTTCCTGTCTTACACAAGCTTTGTGTCTCCATAAACAGCATTTCTGGTACTGGAAAGTTTTAAAGAAGCCTGAGGAAAGCCTCAGAGCCCCATTAAATACTTTCACTAATTCGGTTACCAGTAACAAAAATCATCTTCAATCCTAAATGACTCCACTACTCTTGAGGATGAAAGCACTGGAAAGAACCAAGACTGCAGAAACCACTATCTTATGTTTCCCAGAGGAAGCATTCATATTGGGAATAATTCTGTGATTTAGACAGAAAATGGTGATTCTTGCTCTTTTGCTGAATTCTATCCTGCACCACAGAACTACAAGACTGCTAACACAGAAACCTCAGAATCCAGAAAGCAACTCCAATGTGAGATGAGGAAAGAGTTCCCAAGATAAACAGCTGTTTAACTTTTCCCAGGCAACACTTCAGAAAAAGCAGGTTCAATTTCCCTCCCAACTCTCATTCTCCAGATTTTCATCTATGATAAAAAGAAAACTTTATATATGTATTTACATATATACACACACTAAAATATTTGTAAGCAACAAATAGCATCTCTCAAGCATCTGAAGGACTTGATCAACCTCCCAAAGCTCCACCCAACACATCCAAGTGATGCTGTCTGTGAAATTCTAGACATTTTTCAACATCTTACACTGTGACAGTTGCAAAGGGCAGCTAAAATACTGACCTACAGCACAGAAGACAGGAAGTCTGCTGAAAACATTGAAACCCCTCAAGCATAAGTACCTGGAAGGTAAATCATAACACTATTTTCTGAAACATACATTTTTTTTTTTAGCTATCCACCATAGCAAATCAACCACCCTGCACACACACACACACCCTAAATAACAGAGCAAATATTAACCATTGCACCCCATAAATCTGAAGCAGTGATATATTCAGCCTTTTCTTGCAAAATAGAATGCCTCAGACATACATGATATTGACTGAAACAATGTGAATAAAATTCAATACTGTTATTCAGTTTCAGTAACAGGATTATGAGGTAATGTTTATAGATCTGGAAGCAGAGTTAAGATATTTTCATTGTACAGATGAACTGAAATGATGTATTATTTCCTAGAGCCATTTAAAAAATATTTAAGCATCTCCAGGATCTTGGCTTGACTATTCTTCACACCCAAGATAAACCTCCATGATGGTTTGTTTTAAAAACAATGTGTGGAGAACTTTTCCTCCTAAAAGCAAAAAATAAATTATGCGTGCTACAGGAAACCTGAATAAACACCAATATGTTGGCTCAGCAGAATTAGAACAATTGCAGGGAGGCAACTTGTTGGAGGAATAGTGAGCTGAGGAGCACCCAACACTTGAAGTCTGTTACATGGATATAATGAGTCTGGCCAGCAAGAACCAAACCTAACAGAAAAACCCATGAAAATGTCTCACATACATGAGATGCCCTCAAGGAAGTATCTTTGTGCATATATTTCTTATCTAGGTTTTCCTCTATCCTAGTGACCCACTGATGCCCTTTTCCCACATGGTCCCTCTGTGCTCGCTGCATTTTTATTTCATCATCTTACTGCGTCTTAATAGCCACAGGAATAAAAAATATGAAGTGCACAATTACTGAATACAGGAATAAAACAGAAGACAGAGAAAGTCCAAATGAGATGCTTGTAAATCTGACAGCTTGCAATATACAAAAGACTGACCAAGGGAATGACCACAGCATGTCAGATCAAGGGTCTGTGCATACCAACATCCTGCCTCCAACAGCTGCCAAGAGCAAGGATCAGGGAAAAATCATAACAACATGACAAATACATATAATGCCTTCCCTAGCTAAGCTTTCCAGACTCTAACTGTTTACATCTCACTAGCTATGTATCAATGATTCCTACTGTTGGAATTCTTGTGAATACTTAGAAGGAAAGTTAAGGTTAGGTCATAACCAACTATGTGACTGAAAAGCTGTACACCATTTGTTGTATGGTTTTATTTATTTTTAAGTATTAAAATAATGAGAAGGAAAAAAAGCTGTAAATTGGAGCTGGTAACAAGTAAACCAGAACTGCAGTACACTTATATTTACCTTCTTTAAATGTTGGGTTTAATGTATAAACCTTCATCTGTATGGATGTAAATTTAGGTATGTAAGCCAAGAACCTAAATGAACTTACAACATGCCATGATTTCCTTTATTTCCCTTAGATATTGAGATCATAAGGAAAAAGGAGGTGAGCATCAAGTTATACAACTGACTTCAGATTCTAAAAAAGTATTAAGAACCTGGAGCTAAAGGGAGTCTCTGCCTACTGGGATGGCCTTTGGAGCATATCTTAGACATTTATGCAGTTTTCTCAACAGAATGATGGTAGCAAGACCAATGTAAATTCAATAAACACAAAAGCACCCAAATCCCAGTGAGAATATTTTCCCTAATACAAGTGCTTCGTTTTTGGCATCAGAAATCTGGCTCTCAGTGGTGGCCAAAAAGAAACTGAAAACTAAAATTCATAATTTCCCTGGAAACAATTAAGAAATCATTCAACATAAGTACGGTTTTTACACTTCATCTCCATACAGATTGTTCAGATTAAGGACACCACAAGTTGAAGACATAATGATTAAAAAAATTAATGTAAGTATTTTGGTCAACTTGTTGAAAAGCAGCATTTTTTTCAAATAAAGCATACTTACTTCTTTTCCCTAAGACAGAGTTAGACAGCTACTTGATGTAAGATTGCACAAAGCATGGAAAATGCTCAGTAACTTTCTGCAATGAATGCTGAGACCCAGAAAACAAACCTAAAAGAACCCCATTTCTCATTCTTTCAAAAAACTGTTCAAACTCTTCCGAGTTCTCATATTCTTTAACTGCTTGTCCAAAGATATCCAGTGTCACATAATAGCACATGCAAAATATATCCAGTAGCACATAACAGCACACGCAAACCAATTCCACTTTCAAGCTGTACATTCAGCCTTCCAGACTACCAATTTATATCCAAAGCAATTCTTTCCATGTGATACACAGCACTCATTTTGGTAGCTTCTAAATTCAGTTAAAATTTTAATGGCTACTCATTTTATGAGATGAAGTACCCCTGAACTCAAGCCTACACAACGGGCAAGGGGGAACAGAGAGGACCTACATTCTGTGAGAGGGAAGGTGCACAGGCAGAGGGAAATAGGAAGTTGTATCTGGGCTCATGGGCACATAATCACAATAAAAAGCACCACATGTCACAGTAGAGCCAATATACATAGATGTGCCACTGTACATCCATTACACTGTGCCATCTATTTTTGGACTTGCTAAATACCAGCATAGATACTGGTCCATTCAGGAGCCAGTGAAACAGAAGACAACAGAAAAGTCTAAAAACATGGTTGGGAAAATAAGGCAAGAAAACTTAACTACACAAAATAGCCTGTAAGTAGGAGTAACAGTTAAATAAGGACCTATTGCATAAGAGAAATTTATGCTCATGTTACTCTTACACTTTCACTTCTTGCCTGTTAAACTCCTACGAGCCGTAACATTTTATCTACACAAGGAATCTAAATCACTCTTTAAAAGGTTTTGAAGACATGTCTATTTTGTTTGAAAAAAATCTTTTTTTTTTTCCTTTCCTGACAACCAAGCCAAAAAATAAGCCCTTTACCACAAAATACAGCAGGTAAAATTGCATTTGGTAAGAAGCAAAAATGGATGGGGAAAGTTTCATTTCAGCTTCACTTGCCACTGGGAGGGGGAAAGACCTGGGAAAACTGATGCACTAGGACCATAACTATCTGTAGTGGAAAAATATGATGGCTGAGTGGACCTCTTCTACAGAGCAATTTCAAATATTTTAGAGAATAAATGTGTAAACAATGCTAAATTTGGGGGACAGAGATGCAGACAATTTCATGTTCATCTTGATCTTGCAATTCAGAAGCTGGTTTGTAAGCACATATTTTGGGATCCTCAAGCTAACCCTTCCAAGAATTGCAAGCATAACCACTCAGACACTGAGCACCACCCCTACCAAAAGCTGCCCAGGAGGCACCAAGATTACACTGCCCTGAAGGCCAAAAGCCGCCTTCTGATGGGAAGTCAGACACTTTGGGATGCTGGCAGGGCAGCAAGGGAACTGTTTGTCCCACTGCTCACATTAACATGTTCCCTTGCTCTGTCAACAGAAAACTTGGGTTTCTGTTAGCAGGAGCTTAAGAGAAAAAACATAATTTCCCATTTTTCAGTTAATGCTTTTGACCTTGTTAGTATAAAATAACCTTTCCCCTCACATTAAGGAGATTTTCTATTAAAATTTGTGCATTTTCATTTATAGGTACTTAGTGGACTATAGTAAATATTTTATTCCACCAGCATTGAATATAAACATTTTCTCCTTTATAACCAGGGTATAAACAAAAGGGATCCTTCTCAACCCCAGCTGACAGCAACACCAAAGCATGCACTTCATTAAATTATCTGCATCCCAATATGAGGCACCTAATCTGGTAACTTCTGTGTCAAGTCAAAATCTGGCCTTTGACATTAAGTCAAAATTTTAAACAGTTAAAAAA
>VZTT01020924.1:76211-87996 GCA_013400855.1 Buphagus erythrorhynchus
AAAAAGTGAGACTGGAAGCTTTCAGGGAAGTACCTAACACAAGGAAGTAAAACACAGCACAGACTTAATACATTCAATAGAATGGACAAAAAAAATGTTTATTCTAAAGCCATCTGAAATATGGAATTACTTAAAAACAATTATATAATTATATTATAGTTATGATGTATAGTGTACCATTAATTCTAAAACATAATAAGCTCTATAAAGAAGNACAGAAAAATTAGTGTGTAAGCAGAAGCAATTTCTAGACTTCTTGTTCAAACTAAACACAGAACAGTCACAATTTCTGTGTCTCCAAACAGAGAGAAACAAGGAGATTCAACGTGGCTATTTGCATGCTGCAGGCCCTCAAGGACAGTAAAGATAAGATCTGGAGATAAGACAGGCAAAGAAAACAAACACCCTTGCTCTTGAGGAACAGGGTATAATGTTTAGAAGGTTATTATCCTCCCTACAGTGGTGTAGTAAACTAAAAGTTCATGCATTTTCATTCCCTACTAATGAAGTAAGAACAGGCTAAGCTTAGATCACCTTCAGTGCCTCTACCAGATTTCCAACAGTCTGTACACATGAACAAAGTTCAAATAAAATAAATGGCAATCAATGAAGCAGAAACATTTCTGATTCAGAAANCAAAACAAGAGAAAACTGAGACTATGTACACTAATTTCTCCCAGAGGTGAAGTGGAACTCCATTTTGACTAACTTGCAAGTTAACCTTTCTCATTTCCTAGACTGCTCTCTTAATTACAACCTTGGGTGTTAGTGTTCTCATAACCACTCACTTACCAGAAATTCCACATCACCAGTCAGGTTATCACGAGACAAAAACATCGAGATTTAGTCTTCCCTCATTGGCAGCTGAGCATCACCAGATGCATTTTCCATACAGAACAATGCATTTTACTGCTTAACTCAGCTTCAATTACTAGACAGAAACTGGTTACAAAACACAGCATAAACTATTAACAGGCAGAGTGCTATGCTATTCCAGCTGTAAAAGTGCAGTGCTGTTGGAAATCAGGCCACCTGGGAAGATTCTCATTTTTAGGTCAACAAGAACATTGCTGCAAATGTTCTAAAATAATTAATACCTTCATCTTACTTTATGTCCTGTTTCAACCTGCTCCAAATAAAATAAGCATGAAGTCCAAGCCCTCTGACCCTGCAGCTTTTCACACTCACATTGTACAAGTCTACAGAGTGTTGCCCTCTGTAACTACTGAAAAGAAAGAGGTGGGGAGGTGGCAGTCAGCCTCTTCTCCCAGGCAATTAATAATAGGACACAAGGAAAGGACTTAAACTGTGTCAGGGGAGGTTCAGGGTAGATATATGGAAATATTTCTTTGCTAGAATAGTGGTTAAGGATTGGATTGTATATTCCCCATGGAAGAGAAGGAGTCACTACTCCTGGAAGTGTTCAAAAAATGAGCAGACATAGCACTTTACAATACAGATTTGGTCAAAAATTGGATTTTATGATCTTAGAGGTTTTTTCCAACCTTAATGACTCTGTTATTATATGAACCATAGAAAGATGAGGTTTACCATACCCAGAGAGGGTAAGATGGATATCACTGTTCCCTTACCTCTGCCCAGAGCATGCAGCCATATACACACAACACCAAGTACTTGCAGTTTTCTAAAATACAAAAAACTGATAAACATTCAACATATCAACTAGATTTAGGCAATCCCCTTAGCATTACCTTGCTGTTTTATCAGTCAATGCTATCATGTTCTTTGCTCATAACAACTAGTTTCATGATCTGTTTAGTATTTCAAAGAAAGCCTTACACATCTGTTTTGATAAGGTCAAGAAAGATACATACAAGCAACCACATCACATCCACACTCAATGAATTACAGGCTCCCTACCAGGTTTATAAGGGCCATGATCAAGTCCTCCTTAGATTCCCCTCTTCTCATACTCAGAATGCTGCTAAAGGCCACTGGATCCACAGTGTCACATATTTCAGGCTCGGCCACACTCCTGAGTTGCTTCTATGAATTAGCTTACACAGGCCACAACAAATGTGGCAAAACAGCAGCATCACAGCAGACAGTTGAACTGCAAATATCCTTTGGTGATTAAGGGGACCATGACCAGCCAAAGTGCCAAGCCAAAGAATTTGGGCTATCCCTTGTCTCAGGCTGTTAGAATCTGTCCATAGAGCAAGCAGCTCCCAGTTTCATGTATTACTGCCCTTTGCTTTTCTCCCTTTTGCCCACTTCGGCTGCTTGATAACACTCCTCCACCCAAAATTACCACACCAGTGACTTGCAGCAGACTCAGCAGAAGCGGCTCTGTATCTGCATTTCAGTTTATTTCGCACCATGCCAGCTCACACCCCCTTCCAGCAGGCTTTGCTGCACACAGCTGAATTACAAGCACCCCCTTGCATCAGACAGACCTGTGGCAGAGAGCTTGGGCAGAAAACCATCAGTGTGACTCCCTGAGCAGCAACTTTGTTCTGTGGACATTAGCAAGCACACACGTGGAAAGATGAGTGCCAGCATTCATGGGATGACAGACTACAAAAGACAAACACATGACCTCAGCTTCACAGCAAACTTGCTCTCTTCTCAGCTCTTTTCCCACCAACACAAGAAAGGCATTTATATGAAATGTAAATAAAGCTGAGGTAGAGCAGAAAGAGACTGGTGTTTGAAGACTCTTAAATCACAAAGATGTGGCTTGATGCTTGGCACAAATATCTATTCTGTCAATCACAGGTACCATAAATCACCTTCTGTTTACAATTATTAATTAGTTTAGGTTCCAAAGGTTTATATTAAATATTCCCATTGTAGTCAATGAGACTTGATTAACATGTTCTTAATGCTTTTACGGACAAGACCAGGCAACAAGAAACCCCTGATGAACAAATCCGTCAGTCTATCAAAAAGCACCAGAAATGGTCAGTTTTTTTATGTCAAGCACGTTTCCAGCAATATACATAATCATGCTGTGAAAATTACTGGAAACTTCTCTTTTAAAGTACCCCATCATTTTCAGGTGTTTAGAAAAAGAACCTCAAATCAACCCAGAGACACTATATTGTGAAAGATAATTCATTACTTCAAAAAAGGAACTAGACATTTCCAGCTTTCTGCANATCAGTTTAAGTGTAACACAAAATCCTGTACACTTGTAATGTACAAAATTAACACTGGAAACCTTCACTATTTACTATTTGCTTAATCTGCAAAATTTATTGCAGTCTGTTGAGCGTGACCTTGTATTACATCTATGCAGTCTCATAGGTGCTCCAATGCTGTCAGTGTAAGGTGTATCAAAACAGCAATGATCAACAATAAATCAAACTCTCTCCACGCTGTATAGACTGTTTTTAAAAAAGCAGCAACGTTTCTAATTATTTCTTTCTTCCTTGCAAAGTCCCTTTAGACATTGCATAACAGAAGATTATTTAGCTGTCTTGCCCTTCTGAAATATCCTGAAAACGCCTTACCTTTCTTCCTTCCTCCACCTCCAGATTCCTGTAAACACTACACAAGTTGCTGACCTTGTACCGAGTTACCTTGCGCTATATGCAGTGCAAAAACTCCCCTCTCAAATGGAATTCCCCTTGCTATACACCAGAGTTCAGTCACACTTACCTACTAATTAGACAGTGACTCTTCGAAGAGCTACTTGCTTCTTCAGAGGCAGAAACAGAAAAGTTCTTTCTATTTTTCTGTTTTCTAACCATCTGTGCACAGCCAACTCCTCAAAATTATTCAGGTAAGTAAAGTTACCTATGTCTATGTATGCAGAGAAGGTAGAACAATATTATGATTCATACAAAATTGTTATATGCCATCTTTCCTTCAGCATTTGGGCTGAAGGAAATAATTGGGCTTTTACTTGCTCAACTCTGCATGTGTTCAACCAGTGAGACGGTTCAGGGCTTAACTAAACAACAAAAAAGTTAAAAATACACCTAAATTAAGCTTGAGTACTCTTGCATAAAAGACAGATGTGTGGAAATTTTCTAGCAAAGCAGTAGCAGTATATATTTTAATTTCAGATTACACAAGTGTTTTAAACATTATTACAGAAGTGAGGTTCTTTTGTTGAATAAAACAGACTAATTTTGAAACTAAAATTCAAACATCTTACACTGATAGTACGAACAAAGTAACTCAGCATTCTGAAGCTAGATATCTCCTTTTGCTGGGGGGGAGAAAACCAAACACCACAAAGTCAGAAAAATGGCAGCTTCAATTCCTCCAGTATTGCATTTTCACGAAAGCCATCCATCCCAGCCACATCAATGAGGTGCCACAACAGAGACTCTCATCTCTCTACTCCTGTACCAAGAGCATTCAGAGGGACTACTCACACGGATTATGTTTGTGACACCTAAGCACACATGTGCACAACTGGGGCCCAAAGATGAAAGATGATAAATTTCTGTTCACCGCAGGTTATACCTGACATAGCTGCTAACTTCAAAAAAAAAAAAAACTTTGTATTGTCTTGTTTACAGCTACACCAATGCAATTACTTGCCCCTTCTCAAGTTGAAGTCAGCCAAAGCAGTTATTGCGTTAACAAGTTTTGGATTTGGCCTTGCTTTTTTCCATGTTAAAGCACCTATTTTTGAGCGGCTGGAGTCCTTCCATTTTTGGTATTAAAACTTAAAATTTGTCTCTGAAAATCTGTTAGAACTGGGTAGAGACCTACACTTTAAAAAAAATACAAAAAGCAGTTTGCACCTACGCCATCACAGTGCATTAGTGATTTGCAGTTATAAAGGACTGACACATTACCTGTGAAAAGCATATTACCTCAAAGCTAGATTTGTAGATTGAAAAAGACCTTTAAGGTCATTGAGTTTAACCATAAACCTACTCATGTTCTTGCCAATAATTATGACAGGAACTAGGATTAAAACTCATACATCCAATCCCAACCACATGGCTGGGCTGACCTCATGAACAGGTCTAGCTTCCACAGGCCAAAATTGCTTTTCTGAGATATCTGCATGCTGGACTCAGGGAAATAAAAAGAAGGGGCAAAAAAATAAAAGTAAAGAAGCAGGAAACGAGATATGTTTCAAGGCCAGATGAAGTAAATTCCAATTTATAACATCAGATTCTGTCATCCTAGAGCCCTTCAGTGAGAAAATCATTCACAGGTCTTTCATCACAGAATTCACAAAAAACAGTATGTGGCACAAAGAAGAAATCAAAACTTATACAACAGATTTAGAACACAGTACTGTAGAACATTTTATTGTAATCGCAATATAATGTTGACAGCAAAGCAGTTAAGATTTGAAAACTGTACTCAGTCCTGAATGTGAAGTCCTGATTCCAGTGACATCCATGGAAGTCTGATTCTTTACAATGCTTCTAGATCCAAAAAAAAAAAAAAAAANAAAAAAAAACCCAACCAAACCAAAGGAAACAAACAAACAGGAAAAAAAAAGAAACCACCAAAAAAAAAACCAGCAAGAAAACCTCACAGTCAGAGGAGAGGCTTTTGGAAGACTGCTACCATTTACTAAGGGATGACAGTTTTTCCCCAGAAATGCATTTTGTAACTTGAAGCCTTTACATCCCAAACCCTACACTGGTCCACAACAAAAGGAACACATGACAGTTACCAAGTAAGAAGAAATACATGTCTCCTCAGAAGCACCTTAAAAATCAGGCTTGGTGCTACAAGCAGCTCCTTCAGCTGCACCACCTTTCCTTTTGCAAACCTCCTTGGCTTTGCACTTGCACACACTACCCACAGCACCCTTCAATCATGGCTCATTCCTATAGGAGCAAGGTCCCAATTCTGCAAGGAGCAGCACTGCTCTGCTCTGCCAGGTCTGAGTCTCCTTCCCTAGAGAAGAACAAAGAAACGAACGCACCTGCCTTGCTCTTCTCATAAACTTAACTTGAATTGTGCTCATAGTTGAGCAGAAGGGCTAGGAACTGCTCTCCTGGATGCAGTGTTATCCCACAGCTCACCACCCATGGAGGCCAGGAGAATCCTTCAACACATGCCAGTGTGTAAAGTCTGGTTCATTTTCAGGGTTCATGTTCCTTGCTCTTTCTAACCTCCCTGTAGAAGATTCATTATTTCTTGGTTTTGCTGTACCATTTTGGTTTCAAGATCAGTCTCCAGTCCCCTACCCCTAAAACCTGCCTATTATCTGCCAGGCTCAGCCTGGGACTGGGAACTATCAGAGCAGGGCTTAGAAAAGGACACAACTAGTTGACAAAACACTGAAACTTCTCACGCAATAGGGCCAGGTGCACAGTGTCAACAGTGCAAGAGAAAAGAAAACTAATCTTCATCTCCTTAATCTCTTTTCATGACAACCAATGTGTTACTTGTACTAACAGAAATGATGCACTACTAACAGAATCCAATTTTCAAAACAAACAACCCACTTAAAAATTTGTCCACTGAGGGATCCATTAGCAGCAGAGACCCTTTTTAAGGAATCTAGAATTCCTGACAGAAGGAAACAAATGGACATTTGACGCGGTGTGAGGTGAGCAACCACATCGGCACTAGCCCAAAGGAGATTTTCCTTTCCATCCTGTAATATGACTGTAGCAGGACACAAATAGAGATGTCACAGGAAGCTCTTGCCTAGCCTCTGCACACTGATGTGATGCTACCCTCTATTCACCCCTAAAAGGCATACCTTACCAACACCGCCCAGCACCATAGGCTAAAAACAAAACCCAATACCACAGAACAAAACCAAAAAAAACAAATTACCTGTAAATCAAATGAAATTTCTTCAGTGGGTACCTAACCACGAGGACTGGAGAACAACCCATGGCACTGGCAGAAAGCCACCCTTGTCATTCCTTTATGGTTCTCAATTTGTTTCCTAACTGACCTGATGATGCCCCAGGCTGCTTGTGACTTGATCACACATATTTGGGTGGCAAGAGGACTTTCACGTTCATCAGCTGTTAATCATTTGGGCCAGATCTGCACAAGCGACTGGCTCACAGCAGGCAAAATCAATCTGTCACTACATACCTGGCCACACTTCAGCACACTGTTCCATAACAAAGTAAAAGTTTCAGCTCCTTGGTTCTCCACCTATTGTCACCAAGATACCACCACTTACACCACATACCTACCAGACAATGCCTGCATTTCAGAAGTTTTTGGAGCTGGAGCAGAAGGTACAGATCAGATTTTATGTCACAGATTACCACAGCTCATACCTTTAGGAGTCTATAGCAGCTTCACTACAAAAGGCTTGATCAGCAACCAGGATTGAAAAAGGGAGTACAAAGTGTCAAACACTGCTTATATAAGAGAAGAATTTATTTTTAATAGAAATTCTAAATATCACAAAAAAAAAATCTTCATTAAAGAAAAATGTAAAACGATTATACACTTCAATGCTTCCCTGAATTATTTGAACCTTTGTGAGAAAGTATGAAGGAAGAACTCAAGACACTCTCTGGCCTTTTGCTGAGTTTGCTGCAGCTACCAAAATCTGCATGCAGATTAAACCCAGCTTTATCACAAGTACTCAAGTCTTTGGCATCTGTACAGCTGCTTTAAAAGCATTCTAAAAATGGTACTTCTTAAGTTGAGAGTGAAATAAAGCCCTTGCCACCAGACTGGGGCACTACTTAACCATGAGACAGCTAACTACAGCAAAAGCCTACTGACACAGCAGAGAAACAGTGCCAAGCCACTGACAACATCGAGTTGTTCCACATAGCATCTCCTATAAAGTAACAACCTAGGCAGACCCAAGGATTTTTTGCAATCACAGCATCATCTGACCTGGCAGAAAGCCATCCACACCTCTTCCCCTCTGAATCAAGGTGGCAGTGATGCTTTGTGAATATTCATATTTTTTTTTTCTATCTGCTGCATCACCTTAGAATACTTCAAAAGAAAACAAACTAGAAAATAAGACAGATGGCATGTGGGGCAGAAAGCAGAAAAAAATAGACTAGAATAACAGCAGACAGAGAGAGCACTGCTAGAAAAGGCTAAATTTACTTGAAAAGAAATGAGTCAAGGAATACATTACCTTTTCTTAATATAAGGCTGAGTCAAAGGAAGCAATAGCTCTCACTGTGAACCTCCCTAAAACAAGGCTGTGATTTCCTCTGCCTGGTGCACTGGAACCAGTCCTTGCCTGCAGAGTCTTAGATTTTGAGGAAATGGCCCTCAGATATCTTCAGAAACACTATGTAAGATCCCAAAATCAGTCACTATTGGATGAGAGTACAGTAAGAAAACTTCCTTTCTAGAAATAATAAAAACAAAAAGCTTTTCAATCCTGAAGTGAACACAAAATGAAACATAAACCATATTATTTTGACATTGTAACCAAAATATAAAAACATATCTTGCCTGTATAAGCAGGTACAATTTCCCTGCTAAGCTTGCATGTTTTCTGTTCCTGTAAATCAGTTTGATATTACCATTACTTAAACATGGGTACTCATACAACCCACATTTTAAGAAGGATGTTGAAAAAACCCTCTGCAAAACATACAGAGAAGCCATAAGGAAAGCAGCAACAGGGAAGAAATGGCACCTCGGTGGGATGTACATATAGCTTGCTTAATTACAGCTCAGGAGTACTACAGGGCACAGAATAACTGAGCAGGGAACAGCTTCACCAAGCTCTTATGGGGCATTGGACCACACAGCACCAGGAATTTGAGGCATGCAACTGAAAGCACAGTTCACCTCTTATGATAAATAACAATCAGAAAGGCTTACTGAGATTATGATGAGTACTCTACGCATTGAAAAATTCAAGTCTAATCCAGAAGTCTTCCTAAAGGATGAACTGTGGTTCCATGACAAGTCATTAATTCTCACGTATAGGGAGGTCGGGAGGACACTATATGGTACTGAGCTGGCACTCTTTCTCCAAGCTTGGTCAGAGACTGGGAGCAGCACAGCTGCAAGAGCAAAGCATTGCAGCTGGTTGTGCGCACTTAGTACAACCTTCTGTACTGCAACCTGCTGGGAAGCACTACTAGACCCCCCAAAGCCTGCCTACACTCTGCCCTTGCAAGCCAGCTGGGGAGACACTGCAGATAACAGACCCACGATCTGCAAGGCTGCAGAGGGCTGCCCACCCCAAAACTGAACAAACAGTTCCCAACATATGACTTCCAGCACCAGCACAACCACTCATGCCCACCGGACATTTTGACCAGGAACAAAGACATACAGCTTTCCACCTACAATAAAAGGGTTTGCAAAGAAAAGGGTGAAGAACAAAAAAATACTCCTCTTAAGTGTTTAATATATCAATCTGAAACATTTTGTTTGGGGATATATAATTAAATATAATTCCTCTAGCCTGCTGTAAATTTTGTCATTAACTCACTGTTTCATAAATCTAGGGAAAAATGACAAGGGAATCAGATTTTAAAAAGGAAAAAAAAGGAGGATAAGGAAAAAAGAACTGAAGACTTGTTTCTCCTACTTCGCTTTCCTTCCTAGTCAAAGGAGGTCACTTGAGTGAGCGCTCTTAATGCTGACTTCACTCATCAAACGTAGCATTACATTTCTTCTTTTTGGGAAAGCATTCTTAAGCCCCAGGACAAACTCAGAGCAGAAATAGTAGCAACACGACGTGGACATTTTCCTCCTGTGAGGGTGCAGATCGCTCACAAGAGAGAGTGAGAAGCCACCAACTTTGTGGCTGGCAGCCACCCACACCATCAATAACTCCACCAGTGGGTGGATACCTCACTAAAACAAGAGCTACACCTGTAAAGCCTTTGACTTTTTTCGCTTATTGATTGTGGTGAGGAAGAGATTTGTCAGTCAGCTGCTTTTTGGGTGATGACATAGAATTTCTTCTGCCAGATGAGCCGAGGACCATGACTGCCTGCTGCTGAACTGGGCACCCGCTGACACAGAGGGCACAAGCCAGGTGCTAGACAGACAGCTTTACCATTTTTCTCAGCATTGGTTACGTTCCAACTTTCCTTTCACGCCTACTGGATAGCAAAGGGAAATTGAGTCCCTTTGTCCTTCATTTCCATAATTATTGTTTGTGAGCAGCTCCAGCTGCCTAGAACAGCAATTTCTTGTGTCAGATCTCACTGCAGAGGCTCACATAAAGTTCTCACCTTTGAAACACTCATCCAAATGGGTGACTGCAGGGACTCACTCTGGCTGCAGTAACTAGCCACAGGATTCCCACAATTTTTTAAATTACCTTTCTGAAGACGTGTTATCCTCCAATCCAAATCACTCTCAAGTGAATTCACTTCTGTTTCAACAGAGGGGCTTATTCCTCAACACTTAAAAAGATTTGCAAGCTGTCCCTTGAAGTCAGGGCCATAAGGTAGCCAAACGTCTACTAGATCCAGCCTCCAATCAATTTCAACCTTCTCTTTCAAAATCATGGATACACATAGCAACAAAGCCATATTCCTAATAAGACAAGGACTGTTCCAATAAATTCTAACTCACTTCATGTCCAAAGGGAATCATTTATCATTTTAGCAGCAGTTGTGACACATCCAAATGGGAGTATGGCTACTGCTGCAGTGAGAACAGGCCACTGGGCAAAGCCAAGGAAAAAAACCCAGAGACTGCCTCATGTCAACTTGGACAAATCAGGTATTCCAGAAGTGTTTATTTTCCATAACATAATATGCAACAAGGAAAAACTACCAAAAAAGATAGAGAATTTCCCTCCAAGCGCAGTATTTTGATCCATTACTGTAAAAAAAAACAAAGGAAAGCCATCAGACAGCATTTTGGCTACAAGCATCTACTTCAATACAACTCCAAGGGACCAACATTACTCAATGGTTTAGGTCCTTAAAATATTTTGTGTATATTTATGGACACTTTCCAAGTAAAAGGATGAAAGAGAAGGCAGCCTCAAATACAACTTACATGTCCTTTATCATTACTTACATTTAAAGATACATATTCCTGATAAAGTAATTTTCATTCAGAAAGTATATATTCACACAGACTTTTACATATATTCTTGGCATTTTCTATTGCCTTCTCCATTAATTTTCTTAAAGTCTGTGTGTGTACACATAAGTATCAGACAGAACAATATCAGGAAATTATTATTTCCATACCGTGTAAACACTGGCTGATACAATATGCTGGCAGAGTTCATTAACACACATTTTAAGTACCACACAAACACAGGCCCTTAGACTGGGTCATAGCATTTGAAGCAAGCCATAATCGATTAATGGGCACCTACGCATCTTAAAAGTCCACGACTGTGCATTAATACAAGAAATGTATGACTACCTAATGGGAGAACAATAATTGTAGCATGTAAAGTAAACACATGCTAAAAGCCTGCTACTGAGTCGAAGTGCTCATTTTCTCATTTCATCACCTAGGGGATGAACAGTTACTATATCCTTTAGCACCACGATACTGCACACACATCATCCAAGATACAAGTATGCCACTCCACCCCTAAACCAACTCTGAAGCAGTGTATCATGAAGGACAGAGAGAAAAGTCCGTTGCATTGATTAAAGAGACAAAAATCAATTACTGACACACCTTCGGAACCTGGCAGCACTTCGCAATCACGACAACCTCAGGCTATATAAATTAATATACAGAGAGCCTGGAACATTCCAGTAATTCATCCGAGACCCTGACAGGGAGGAAATAAATGAGACTGGAGGCTGCGAAAGCCATCTCGGCAGCAGCGGCTGGGTAGCGGCGGCGGCAGCAGCAGAGCCCACCGCGGGTGCCCAGGAGCAGCCCCTGGGGCGGGCGGGCAGGTCCCGGCAGCGCCCCGCGCCCCCGGCCGCGCCTGCCCGGACAC